>VZTL01065534.1:24991-43746 GCA_013400535.1 Scopus umbretta | reverse complement strand
TTTTTTGCATATGTGATTTTTCATATAGGAGACACATACAAGGCACTAATGTAGCTTGAGCGTGGTTCTGTGGGCAAGTGAGAGCAACAGAAGCTGCATGTTGGGACCCGTATCCTGAACTCACTGAGGGTGAAACTTGAGGCTTGAAAAAAGTGATGAATATCCTTTGGTTTTCCGCAGATTTTTTTATTGGCAGATTCAAATTGCCAGTTCAGTGGAATTTGTAACCCCTGGGATATGCATTCATAGTTCATATGAAATTCTTCTGACACATCCAAGTTAAGATGGAAAAAATATGAAAAAAAAACCCCCAAGAAAAGTAGATTAGTAATAACAATTTTAGCAAGTATTAGCCATTTAGCAGGTCCTGGTCTTCTATTTAGTTTCTCACTTCAGTGCATCTAGAAGAAAGGAATTAATTAATTAATTAAATGCATTAATATTATTTATTTTAAAGATTGCAGCAAAATCTAACATGTGTGGGTATCAGAAACTGTGAGCTATTTTCCTTAGTCTAGCACACCTATATCCCTCCAATGGCCTTTCCAGGAATGCTTCACCTGTGAAACCTTTGTAAAACATATGTGCACTAATCCATTTGACTTCAATGAAATACACATTTTTAACACGTAATTTCTATGAGAATGCTCAAAACATCAGAGCTGGAGACCTAAACTGTAAGTTCCTTTGAGGTTCCTACATAACTGAAAAATGCAGGAAATTTCTATTCCAATGGGCTGCAAATTAAATAGTAAGCACTCTCCATTCTGGATGAGACAAAAAAATGTGAATTCTGAAATGCCAAGAAGAAGCCTGCCCTCAATCTTACCTCCTTCTAAATTTGATTTCTTGTTGTTTCAGATAAACTTAGAATAAATATCTAAGTTATTGAATGTTCATAAAAGGTCATCCTTTTGAATTTTTTTTGCTATTTACAGAATTTTTTAAGTGTTTTGGTTTTTTCTTTGCTCTTTAGTACTGCTGATATGACTTGTTGTAGCACTCTGAGCAGGCTATTCTGTAGTACTATGGAAATGACATTTGTGATGTCAGTAATTTTATTGATCAACATCAAGTGCAATGATCTCTGGAAATATTTCCGTTAAATACCAACTACTACTCTAAAATGTCAAAATATTAATTAGTTCCTGTTTAGAGAACTCATGTGAAGTATACAAAAGAGGATCTTGTCTCTATAACTCACTGAAGGTCTATTCCAAATCCCATTGAAGTCTGCAGGAGGTTTTTCAAAGCAAATAAGTCCAAGATCATAAAGTTTTTGTAGTTCTATGACATATAGTGCTTTCTTTGCTTTTCTAAATCAGGCAAAATGGATTCTGAACTGGGCCTTTGTAGGCCATAGGATTGCATAACGTTTTCACATGGCTGCAATTTCAAGCCCAATGCATAAAAATTAAAAACAATAACAAGCTTATTTGTGCACTCAGAGTAACTCAGTGCTGTGCAATTGTTTGGAAGTTTGGATTGTCTATTCATTGCAAATAGCATCTGTGCTCAATTACATTCCATCCATTAGGCGGTAGGGCTTTCAGAAATAATAAAAGCATCTTAAGAGATGGTTTGCACTAAAGAGCTAATGATTTCTGAAAAAGACAGACAATTGGGTTGATTCCACAGGTACTGCAGAAAGGAAAATGTTCCAGATGAAATGGAAATTATTTCATGAATCATCTCAGGATTTCAGAGAAAGAAGGGGAGTATTATTACCAATTATTCTCTATAAAATGAGTTTAGCAACACACCATCATCTAAAAAGGAAAAGTGAAAGGTTGCTAAATTGGATATTTAAATTTTGCTAATGAGAATGAAGTGAGTTGATTAATGTTGAATCACTCCTTGGCAGTTTTTAAACAAAGATTATCATTCATTCTCTTTCTTGCACTGACGGATGATGTTTCTTGTTGAAACAAGGCTTCATGACTTTTGATAAACCCTGCTGGAAATAGCATTCTCCTGCCTAAACTGTATATTCTGTTACAACATGTTGCACTAACAGTCAGGGGAAGATAATTTGGGATGCTCTGCAATCCTCTGCCCTTTTAACCCCTTGTTTTGAAGCATGACATGTACCATGACATTGCTGTATCACGTTACTCAACAATGAATTTAAAAGCTTCCAAAAAACCCCCACCTTGCTATCTATTTAATATTATTTCATTTGCTTAACACTGTCTTGAGAAAATACATGGGACATGTCTACGCAGAATCTCATGTACCATGTGAAAATCAGGCAACTGTCTTCCCAGATATGACTTAACTGTTACTTGTCAGTGACAATCACTTCAAAGGTATTGCAGCGCTTGATTACAGAGATAGGTATGTACTAAGATGTTCAGTGACAGTGCATTCACACTTTGAGATGCTACCGAGGAAAATCAAAGCTCTTGTTTCCCTGTCATTAGTGCCAGACAAATTGGTGTCCTTTATAGAGGTGTGTTGTACTGACGGCTACAACAGAAGTTCACGTTTTGGACAATAACACTGAGGACAGACTCCATTCTTAGCAGTGTAGTATTTTCTCTTGTAATTATAATCTTTTGAGTAACGTCAAAAAAAAAGACATTTTGTTTCAGCAATCATACTGAATTTGTGTAGCCTCTTCCATCTCCTAAAAGTTGATATGTTAAATTAGCCTATCGGGTGTAGCAGACTAGACAAGGATAAAGGTGATATTCCCTCCTGAGTTGGGAAGTAGATGAATTTCTCCTGCCTTCAGCTCCATCACTGCTTGCCTATTCCTGATGGCTGCTTTTCTTAACACATAATTTTCACTCTCCAGATAATAATAGCAGGTGTGATGGGCTGCTTAAACTGCTTCCCTCACTTCCCCCATCATTAGGATTTGTGGAGAGCTGGACATAAGACTGAAAAGAGCATCTGGTTATAACTAAAAAAACACAATGCTGCTATATATGCAATTTAAGAAAATGTATATGCTCATTTTTGTGTGCTGCCTATGTTCGTTCATACATAACTGTGGAAGACAGTTATGCTAGAAATGAGAAGAAATTTTCCTGCAGGGAGAACAGATTTGCAAGGTACAAGCTTGGAAACAGATTTCAGGATTTTTGGAGCAGACTGTGTGTGTGGATGTGGGCAAAGGCACCTGGATTATCTGATGGGCTTTGTGTGTCTCATTGTTATTGACCAAAAAGGAAAGAAAATACTGAGGGTACTCATTCAGTTATAGGAAATACAAGATAAACAGTCAAAAAAGTGCTTGGTTACTAGTCAAAAGGACAAATGAGAAGGAAGCGATTAGGTGGGTAATCAGATCATGATGCTTTGTGTTTCCTGCAAGAGTACAACGGAAATATTGTTAATTTAACATCAAGCATCCAAAGATAGTGTTAATTCTTATATCATCAGCAGGCACAGAATGATAAAGCTGCCAATGATCTAAACTTAGAACTGAAGGAAAGAAATTAAAATGTCTTAGAAAACCAACAGATATTAATTGTGACAGAAATAAATTCATATTCATAATACATTGACTGAATTTGAATAAGCACTAATAATTCCGTTCATTTAATTTGAGAGTTGATCTACTGTTTTCCATTACTAGCCTGAAAACTTTCACATACACACAGGAATCCTAAAAGTTTCTCTGCTTTTTTTTTTTCTTTTTGGTTGTTTGTCGGGCTTTGGGTTTGGTCTTTTTAAGCAATTGCATGGGTGGTCAGTTAATCATCTTTTGCAGGCAGAATTTCATTTTAAATTTTTTGAAATGTCAATGACATGAAAAAGCACTAGTGTATTCATACTGGTTTGTGTAGGAAATTCACTTATTTTTCTTCATTTTCTACTTCCTCTCACTCCCCCATTTCGCCCTTGGAAAAAAAAAGGAAAAAAAAAGTGTAAACATTTTGTTCATATATTTTTAAATTGCCCAGAGTGCCTTGCTATCTGCTGACTAGGCAGTATGGACAGTCCATGTACTTTATATATAACCATTATATAAGCAATCAGGTGACTGTGACAGTTGTACTGCTTTACAGCATGTGAAGTGGCAGAGCTTTGGGTTCATTTGGGAGTTCTGAGCACAGACATCTTGCAAATAATACCCAATAAAAAAATCAGAGGGAAATAATTAATTTCCACTTTGGTATACCATGCTGTGTATACCACATTTAACAAATGAACGGTCGCCCACTGAAGTTTTCTCATATATCCATTGGTAGATTTAGCAAGGCGAGATAATAATTGCTTTTCTTCTCACCTCTAAAATAAAAGATGTCTATTTTTTACTGAAATATGCAAAGGATGCAAAATGGATGGGTTCTGTTTTATAAAAAAAAAGATTTGGAACTGGCTCCCTGTCACATTGTCTGGTCAACAATAATTTTCACAGTGAAATTCCTACATGTTCACAACAGTTCCATCATCCCACACATCCTACAGCTTCTCTCTTTTGAAATAGAAGATGATACATCAAAAGCCTACCACAGTGAGACTAATTACTGCAAATCAGTCAGCAGCATAGTTTCTAATGCACACAAATGAACTGTGTGTAATGAAAAGCCATTTCGTTAAGGATTTATTAGAATATTGTTTTGAGAGTGGAAGAGTTAACAGCAGGTGAAGTGTACAACAGGTAAAGCGTTCACAGTGGGACAGCTGTTTTCTTAAAACGTAACATAGCTGGCCCCTGTGCCCTAGTTTGGGAACAGACCTACGTTTTTAGGAAGTCCCGCATTGTGGCTGACAACCTTTTCATTTTGTGCTTTCTGTTTTCACCACAGTGTGGGGCTTATCTGGAGTTCTTGTTAAGTTAGTAGGTAGCATGAAATATAACCCCACAGTATGAGCTTTCTTGAAGGTACAGAGAATGACTGTTCTGGATGCTTTCTATGGAAACAGGGTTTTTTAAACAACTATTTAGAGTGGTAAATCATAACTGGAACATCCAAAATTTCAGACGTTTCTTTCAAAAGAAATTTAGCAGAGGACATTATTTTAATAGGAGACCTCATTCTGTGCTCATGATGGCTTGACTGACCTTGTTCCTTGTACTCAATTAAAGCTAATTACCATTTTCTCTTATCTTCCATTCACAATTCAGTTCAGCATTGTGTCTATACTTCACTAACAAAAAACCCTTCTCACTAAGAACATTCCTTTCAATAAAAAGTAATAGCCTAAATCTTTGGTTCTTCATTAAGTCTTTGTCAAGCAAACCATACTGAAATATCACTTCCCCACCCTTCCCTCTATTTGCATGAGTGTGGGAGAGTGTTTGTGTAGTCCCATTTTTGTTGCCCCCACATACTTCTGGCAAAACCTCCCACTCCTCATTTTGTGCTTCCTGACGTTGCAGCTTGCAGAAGGAACTCCCAGACAGTGCTATCCAAATGCTTAGGAGTAAATAGCCAGGAAGTAATTTACCTGCTTATTTTTCAAAGCTAGAAAGTTAGAGGTGTGCATTCATCATTGCACAATTTAGAAGCTAACTTACCTGGGCTTCCTCTCTTTAAGTGAATTTACTCTTTATCTCAGGCTGTTTAATTTCTGCTTTCTGGATATAAGTAGTAATTATTTTTCTTATTGTTTGGGGAAAAGAAATTTTTTAAAGAAGGACGCGTATTACAAAATGTCGAAAATGTCTCTCTATTTTGTTTCATTCTTTTAGGGTGGCCTTAAGCTGAACCCCAAGTGAACTCTCGAGAGAGATCTGCTTTCGTGATTTCCCACGTGTTTCTTTTTTTGAGGGAAACAACACCCATTTATCCAGAGATCCCTGTCTGGACTTGGTAATGAGCACATTCTACAGTCGGAAAAGGGACCAGACAGGTATTTGTATCCTTCCTAGGAACAACTTCACTGGGAGCTCTTGTGTAAACATAGCTCCTGACAGCGTGGAATAGCAAAGGTGATGAGAGACCAGCAGGCTGCTGATTAATAAGCCGTTGAGTGGTGGTGGATGCTTGTGAGTCTGCTGCATATCTTCTCTTGAAATGTAACATAACTAGGTCTGCGGTGATCAGCACACCTCTCACACTTCATTATTTGATCTCTAAACTGTCAGCGGTGTAGATCGTAAGGTACAAATTACAAGCGTCGCTTGAGATGTGCTTGGGCACATTTTTTCAGCATTGCAGGAAAAAGATGTAGCCGACGCATTCCAAATAAATACATTTTCTTTTTGTTTATGGAGCTTAGAGCAAGGACAATCGCTCTACATACACACTGAGATCATATGGCTCATGGAAAAGCTGAAGCCAGTGGCCTCAATATAAGCTAAAATCGGCCTGAACAGAAATATGACATTTGATTACAGGAAAAAATATTACACAAATTGATATAGCATTGAACAAACCTTATGGCTTTTGCTTCAGATGAATCTGGAACAGTTTATCAGACAGAGATAATTGTATAAGCATAAGGCTGAAAGCAGTGAACCCTCTCATTGTCTGCCGGCTGCCTTTTGCCACATGGGAGATCTTCGCAGCAATTTTCAAATGAAGGCATTATATCACCGTCACTCAAGGAGATGAGAGCAGACATCTATTGCTCCTTTAAGCCGCTGTTGCACTCCACATCCATCATAGGATCTCTATAGCCGTTTAACTTGAAATTTGAAGCAGACGGTGGCCAGCTACTAACTTTGCATATGCATGACTGTTGTACAGGTTATCCGGACAATGGATTCGACAAAGAGATTCGGTAGTGGTTAAATATTTTAAGCCAAAGTGTTTGCATAAGAACAGTCTGTACCAGAGTGGTACACTGTTTGTAAATACCACAATGTGAATGCTTATTAATATAGCACATTTCTTTGGATGAGATTAGAGAGAAAAAACTATTAACTCACTATTTTTAGTAAACTAATATCTGTGTAAGATTTCTAGGCTGAGCTCGTACAGAAGTGGACTGTTAGTACATTCTCCAGGAACTGGACCAAAAAAGGAATTAATAAAGCAGCACATCATTAAGTAGACTCTAGACTCAGCTCAGAAAATACCATTAGAACAGACTAATCTAAATTTCTTCACCACAGAAAACATAGAACTTGCAAGAAATAATTTTAACTGAAAGATACCTTTGAGAAATATTGTACATGATATAGAATCCACCACTGCTGCTGGTTATTTGTTTGAATGATTAATTGCCTCTACCATTTAGCAATAATGCACTCTATTTCTAGTTTAAATCACATTTCAACTTCCAGCACAGCTTTTTTCAGATTAAGCAGTCATTTTTACAGGATTTTTTTCTTCAGTAAGGAGGTATATTTAATTGCAGTAAGCTTGTCTTTTAACATGATCCTTGAGTATTTTCATCCCCGCTATAGTGTTGTAAGTATTTATATCTCTTCATTAATTCTACAGCTCTGCTCTGTACCAGCTGCACTTTCCCTCCCTGAAGCACACCAAAGCGTATAACAAGGTTCTTTGCCAATGGCTGTTAAAGAAACTAACCTGTCACAAGACAAAAGAAACTGTATTCTCAGAAACTGATAGCTACTTTAAAGTTAGAAAGCAGAGTCAGAAAAAATGGTCTATTTTTACAATGAAATGAAATGCTGGAATGGTTGCTATTTAACAGATTCCTGTACGATGAAAAAGGGATGAATAGGAAAGTTTGCTGATGATAGAATCAAAACTGAGGGTGGCTATAGACCATTGTCCTACCATTTCATGCCAAGTAAGCAGCAGATGAAATTCAGTGTTGATAAATAAACAGCCATGCACACAGGGGAAAACAAGCAAACAAACAAAATCTTCATATATGATGGTATATGTTCTAATATGCCATTACTGAAAGAGAATTATAAGCCTGTCTGTAGTTACCTATAAATGTTAGCTTGGTGTAAGGTGGTGAGCAGGAGAGTGAAGGTGTTAGGAAACGCTGAAAAGAACCCGGTGAAACATCGTTATACAGTTCCATACAGTTTGGGGGAACTCACATTTAAATATATGCTACAAGTCTGCTCACTTTGCTTCAGAAAAGGATATAGCAAGCTAGAAAAACATGGAGAATGATGGTCAGAGGTACAGAATACCTTCTGTATGCAAAGGAAATGAAATAACTAAGACTCTATAGTTAGAAGAGAAATGACTGTGAATGGTTATTATAGAGAGCTACACAATCCTGGATGACACGGGGGAGTATTGAGGGAAAGATTATTCGCTATTCAAAGGACATAAACCAAGGCACATGAAATGACCAGGCAGATAGTTTATATCAAATGAAAAGAAGAACTTTTTTGTGTTATGCATAACTAAGTTGAGAAACTTATACCCACTGAATGTTTTAGATGATGCAAGTTTTGATGGGTTCAAAATATGATTAAATAAATGACAGAGAGCCAGGTAATCAAGATACTGGTGAGGTAACTGCCACTTGGGGAACTGCTGGAAGCTTAGAGACAGGGGAATTATCACTCCATGCCAGGCTCATATACTTCTGAGCCTCTATGAAGGGCTATTGTTAATGGCTGCTGTTAAAGGCCAGATACCAGGCTAAATGAATCTTATGTCTGACTAGTACAGTCATCCCTATAATCTTTAGATGTTTGATGCAAATTCAGAACTCTAGTATGCCAGTTAATCTGTCAAATATAATCTTTCCACTTGTATGGAATAATCTTCTGTTTAAACACATTGTAACCTTCTTGGTTGCAACATAACACTAGAGCCCAAATCCCCATGGACTCCAGGAAGACATGTTTTCTATAAATTCAGTCCTTTATCTTTAATTCTTAGTTGTATTCAAATTCCAGGTTAGCTGTTCCTTTAGTTTGCCTGACATCAAATTCAGGCTCACAGATCCGTAATTATTCATGACTGAATCAAGGCTGGAAAAAATTTATTTGTGATCTGGCCCTGGTCTGGATTTACATGGCATTTAAGCAGCCACGATGTAGGCTGTGTAGTCTGTGGGCAAAACATATGCACTGTGTATTTGGAAGCCTAGTAATACTGCATATTTGGTCACTTATCTATTTGGTTTTTGAAGTCTAATCATTAATCATTTAGTAGCCTGCTCTGTTAAGTGTTCTTATCACCCAGTTTGACACCCTTCCCTCTGACACTGCCCAAACCCAAACTATGGGGTTTTTTTCTCAGTTTTTTGTTTTGCTTTGCTGTGAGGTTTTTTCATGCATGTGTTAAAGTAACTACAAGGAATACAGATAAGCCACAACATGGAGTTTTTCCATATTTCAATATTATTTTATTCAATATTATTCAATAGGAATGCAGAGAACATCTTGTGTACAGCTATGCCTCTTGTTTTTGCTCTACCTTCCTACTATTGAGATCTTGCTCTACTGGACAGTTTTACTGGAGTATGAATGGGAAAAATCTTATGTTGGTGTATACTGTCCCTGTGTATTTAAATTGTGTGTATTTCTTGAGCTCCCACATGCATTTCCTCTCTAGTACTTTGAACCTTATGGGGAGAACTGTTTTGCTGTCTATTGAGTTGTAACTGTCATACTTTTCAGGTATACTCAATGGATAGCACTACATATCTGTACTTAAGTTCTTTGGCTTCACCTCTAGTCACATTAATATTTATTACTGTTACATACTGCAATGCTGAATGTTTTTACTCCAAAATCATGGTTCCTGTGGGGTGCTACATCTTTTTATCTCAGCTTTAAAGTTCTATCTATTGAGTAAATGTAGGAGAGATTATTACATTTATTGTGAGAGAACAAACAGCTTTTACAGCATAGTTAAGTTCTCTATTTGTTCTCAAAGACATTGATAAAGATGCAGGAGAGCCAATAAAATCAGTAATGCTAATGGGACTCCCTGCCACATCTTTGGAAGTTTCATGAAACTTTTTGTGTGCATTTTACCAAAATGTTGAATTAAGAAAGAAAAAAGTGGGGCATAAAGACTTGATCTGCTCCAGTCTGCTGACAGTGAAATCAATGAGTTCTCTCTGACTGACATGAGTGAAGATCCAACCTAATTTGAGAGCCTGCCTCAAAAAATCTTGAGACAGAAAAGCAATAAACTGCTGCTGACTCATAAAAAGCATTCTAATATCAAAAAAGAAAAGACCTTTGCATGGAACAATTGGAGTTTATTGCTCTATATTTAGATTTTTGACAAAAAAAAAAAAAAAAGGCAGTAGTTGTGTTGTGTTGGGGAATGAATATTTGTTGCAAACATACTAACAAAAAGAGAAAAAAACTCCTCTTTAGTACCTACGGTTTCAAAGATTACATCAGATTGTGTTGCTACTTCTCATTCTAAAACTGCAGTAGCTCCTAAGGACTCTGCTTAAGTTGAAGTTTCTCTTTTATGGTATGTTTGAGCACTCAGAGGTGTGATACCGACCATGTAAAGCGCTACCAAAGCGCCCTTTGTCCACAATATCCTTCACACTGATACCAGTGAGAAGTGTTCATATGTGTGAATGTATGACTGCATGTTTATCACTGACAGATCAGAATTCATAATCTCAGACCACCCTATCTGGAACTAAGGTTATTGTCTGGAGGACTTTAATGATTGTCATAATTGAATTTGGGACTCTGAGCACTTTATTGTGTTCAAAGAGATTAACACTAGTCCTTTTAAAAATAATTTCAGGAATACTGGAAAAAAAAAACAGCAGAGAAAAAAATGAGGGTTTGAGAGGCAAATCCTTTGTTCCTCCTATTATATCTATCATGGCAGTATGCCGAGGCATGGTAAGCTGGAGACACTGGCTCAGTGTTTGAGGGTCAAAGCTCCAGTGAGCTGACAGGCAGCCTCTGACGGATGCTGCCAGGGATGACAACGCGCAGTGGATTTTCAGCTTCGGCTGTAACAGTCAGTGGGGAGCTGGACCGGGCTGGCAGAGGCTCACTGCTGCTAGCTCATCACTGCCAGGGGAAGCAAGATTTTGTCTAATCACTTCAGTGTGATGGACAGCCGTGATACTGCGGGGGTCCTTCCCTCAGCGTGAGCTGAGAGGAGCTAATGTGGTGATACGTTAAACTTGTCTGACCTGCAAATGGAGAATGAGGCTGAGGAGGGAAGTCGCTGCTGAAGAAAAATGCACAGTCTGCTGTGTTGCATTGAAAATGTTTGAATATTTATTGAATGTGGTTAGTATTTTATGTTACAAATTGAGCTCTTTCGCATTTTTACCTTTCTTTCTCCTGTAAATTCTCTGTGCTTAATTTAGACAGAATATATCATGTATTATGGAAAGAAAAGGCTTTCTAAAACACAGCCTGGCCTTTTGTGTCTACAGTTGGGAAGTCAATGACTGGAAACATTTAAGCTTCTGACTCTTAACTGTTTTCAGGTGTCAAAGTACGGGATCATAAAACGTGACCCTATTTTTATGTAGTGCAGCATATGCGTTCTATAAAGCTGGAAGAACAAAACCTCAGGAATCCTTATTGAAATAACTACCCAGAGCTTTGAATTCCACAACACAAATACAGTTTAAAACTTAACTTTTCAATTATCTAGTTTAAGTGATAACAAATTATCCCCAGAAGTGATAGTCATAATACAATAGCAGAAAGGTTGCTTCTTCAATCCTAAAATAACCACATCTCAAAAACAATTGTTAAAATCAATTACCGAAAGTGATACGCCATGTAACTTTTCTTGTATTTGCTTTGCTCTCAGACTATTTTTTTTTTTTTTTGGTGGAGGATGGGAGATGCCATCCTATTGCAAGAAACATGGGAGTTACCACGAATGGTTGTGCCTCTCTTGCCATTCTGCTCCTGAGGGACTCATCGAGCAGTGAACCCACAGCCTGGTAAGCATATAGTATACACGTATCTACACGTACACATACCAATGACAAATTCCCATAATCCCATTGCCTGATTTTAGAAATTGGTTAAATAACACTAGCTGTTCACTGTCTTCTGTTCTGGTATCCAAGCAGAGGTCCTACACACGCTGTGTCCATCTTTGAAAGTCAGTGCCTTGATTCCGTTGTCCCTCTTCCCAGAAAGGATTGTGATGTTGTTGAAATTCCAGATGAATGATGCGGTAAGAAACTGGGTATTGGTAGCCACTGTTTTGATACTGCCAGAAGTAATATTTTGTGAGGTTCTTCCAGTGGTCACAGAGGAGGAAAAGTTCATTTCCATTCATCTGTCTTCTGATATCCCAGCTGTGCAGCTCTCTGCTGCATTATATTCTGCAAGCACTGTAGGATTTTCTTGCCATCTGGTTTTACGTCCTAAAGATCTGGATGAGTAATCATTCACCAAAAGTTCATATCTTACAAAGCATTGCCTAAAGTAATCCTTGAATCTCAGCATTAGACAATTCCTTCCAAAAGCAGCACATGCACACACACTTAAAAAGACACATGTAGAGGACTGTAATAGAAGGCTAAGGTCAGTGTGAAGGGGGAATTGGAGGGAACGTCTGGATGTGGAAGCACCAAAGGGGAAGCAGCAGGAAAGAGGCTCTCAGAATGGCTCACGTTAACCCACCAGTGTTGGCACACCTTCAAGCCCCCAGTGCATCTACCTGTAGTTTCATAAGGCACCTAGCTTTGGAGATAAAGGACAGTGATGACCCCTGATGACCCACAGAGGGGGACAGGATAGTGACACTCCTCACTGTCAGCTCCAGAAGGTCTCAAAAACACATATCCAAAACCTGAACATTGTCACCAGCCTACAAGGAACTGTAGAGATCTGGCGAGGACTTGACAGCTGCTATCCCTTGTCCTCCCTGTCATCACAACAGATCCTGGACATCTGGAGACATCTGGAGACAGGAGCACTGGGGTGCCTGACCATGTGAGCACCATGTGAGCACCATGCTTGGACCACGTGAGCACTGCTGCCCTGACAGCTGGACAGGCTTCTTGGACATCACAGACATCCAGGTGCTGGTGAGTACAAGTCTTTGAGAGCCTGAGTGAAACCTGTTTTGTTTCAGGTTTTAATTTTAAGATCATCTTCCTCTCCTGCAGGATCTTAGGTGGACATTTACTATATTGCTTATACAGAGTTGCCACAGTATTTCCTACACATACATACACACACACACCACCACCCCCCCCAAAAAAAAAAAAAAAAATCAATCATGAATGTGCCTTAATTGTGTCTGTTTTAAATGTGAAGAAACCATACCAGATCCCCAAAGATCTGATTAAAACCTCTTCCTTGGGGCCATTCATTCAAGACTTCCCTCTAAGAACCCTCCTATCAGTTTGTCAAATACTTTAAAGTTACATGGTCCAAAACACTTATGGTGGTGCATGCACATATAAATGTATATGTTCCTTTAATTCCTGCCAACTTCTGCCTTATGAGCGAAATCCAATTCCCCATATGCTGAAACAATGACCTTTATATTATAAATTCAAGGATTCATAAAACAGATGGTAGAGACATAAAAAAAGGAAAAAAAAAAAAAAAGAAGACAACAAATAAAACCCCAGCTTGTCCGGCTACAAGGACCAAAGTATGCATATTAAAATAATCTTGGAAAGCTGGCTGTGTTAGCTAAACCATATGGGCTTAGTTATGTTATACGGTACCTTTGAGTTGAAACTTATTAACATCTCCTCTTCCGCTGTTGATGAATAATATATAAAAAGCTATCTGATGGTGGCTTTGAGATATTTCACATTAGTGAGTATCAGGATTCATAGGATTTGTGCTGCTTGTGTGATTCAGGATTCATACTGTTTTTGAATAGAGATTGTGATATAAAGGGAAAAGAAAAGTGGTACTAAAGTGGCTGTAACTATGGTGCTTAGTAGATGTAAACAAGATAAATTCTGTAGGGTTTAAACAGCTCAAGAGACCTGAAGAAAGTTTTATGTGATGAAGCTCATCTGTTTTTCCAACTCCATCAGTTGCTCCTGTTAAAATGTATTACATTTTTATTAAACTTTGCAAGAAATTAAAGGGGAAAAAAGCCTTCGACTGTCATTAATCCATGTGATTGATTTTCCAAGTCTTGTAGGAGGCTTCTGAACTGGCCTCAGACAGGATTCCTGCTTTCATTTGTCCTTAATCCTAAATCCAACAACTTGATTTGTGGGTTCTCTTCATTCTCTCTTACGAAAGATGAGGTCCATATAGGGTTTTTTTGGTTTGGGGTTTTTTTTCCCTTCTTGGTGTACTCCCTCTTCCCCTCCGAATGATTAGCATCCATTCCTCTCCTATTTCAGGCCTTCTGAACACAAGCCAGCTCTAGCTTGGTACCTGTCTAGTTAGGCTCATGTGCTGCTGTGCTGAGCTAGTAATTCCTGCAGAAAAGAGATTGTTTTGCTTTTTGAGCGTGGCAGTTTCTTGCCTGTAATGTCTGGATATTCAGATTGTGGACCCTGTGCACAGATCTCCTGATCATACCTGTAACCAAAATAGTTCCTAGATGCTGAGACAGATTCTCGCAAGGAGGATTTACATGTATGTGCCATTATAAGTATCTGAGACACGCTAATACATGATTATTGCATGATAAGAGAATCTAATCCATTGAAAGCCAAAAAATAATACTGACTTTCATGTTTCTTAAGCTATAATTTGTAAGACTTCAAACCAGGAGTTTTCTGGGGTGTATGTATCAAGAACTATGAAATATATTATATATACTTTATATACAGATATATTATACACTCCAAATCTGTCTATAGATTTCTGCCTCTAGGATTTACAACTGAACTATAGAGTCTGGCTATATATGTATATAATAAGTATATTATAAATTATCTTATGTAGATAAAGGTGGTAACTGACAGAATTAAGATACAATGCAAAAGAATCAAAATCTGGACTGAAATAAAGTTGATGATGGAGAAAAGAGAGAATGAATGTTGTAGAAAAATTTCTTAAGCTTTTTTCACCTTTTGTTCCTCCCAGCTGGCCCTGCCTATTTCAGGTGTATTTTTGTCCCACATCTGTTTCCTTCTTTATTTTTGTCCCACATCTGTTTCCTGCTTTCTAAATCCTGGCTTGAGCATGACAGAGTAAGAGATGGCGATTTAAACTCAGAGCTGTTTGCCAGAAAGGACAGTACTTGAGGGCACTGAGGCAACTTACCAACTGATAGCACAACTTTGCCTTTCTCCTGCTGTAGTTTTCATTTCTGTTATAGCTAAGTGCACTTATTGTAGGTTCTGTACAGTGTTAAGCGATAGCAGAATTTATCTGGCCTATTGCATTTTGTTAGTATGCTGTTGACAGTGTCTTCCTTGCACAAATAAAACATAAATGACGTCTGTAATTAGTTTTCTGCTATGCCATCCAACATTAAAAATAGTCATCCTCAAATGCATTTGTCACCTTGACGTTTTTCTGTGGAGGCAATGGTCAATAACCCTGCAAGGATCAGTCGCATTCCAAAGATAATTTCTTACATTCCTAAAAAAAGCGTAAATCAATTGTTCTTCAGAACAGTAGAACACTTGGTATTTGTCCAAGGGTGAAACTAAGATATAACTTATTTGAGGTAGGACCTACTGGACTCTTGATTGATAGCATCAAAGAAAGAGCAGACCTTCTTTGTCAAGTTCAAGGCTTCTCTTTTCACTGCTGTAGAAGTATTTCCAATGACAGCACAACTCTCTTTCTGTCTTGACAGACAGTAGTATGCTCCCTGTGCTGCCCCTAGTTGGTACTTTGTTCGCATGGTAGTAATTTTGTATTGTCGGTATATATATCTGTCTTTGGCATTTGGTTTATTCACCTTAATTCTTTTATACTCTGGTGATAATTCTTGTTTTGCTTTAAATGCTGCAAAACCTAAACCATTTAAGCAAAAATTTGCATTTGACCTGTCAGAGGAAATGACTGACATCTGTCATCCCTGCTCATTGTTTCGAGGCTTGGCAAGTTTTCTATTGGAAAAATTCAAATGCAATGAATGTTGTTCAAGGCTGCCAGATGTAGCATCAACAGATAAGATGGATCTTAGAATAGCAGTTGGTATGCACAGCAACTTGCAGGAAGTGAACTGTTTGGTTTTATTCTGTTAAAACATAAAAAAATACAAAATATTTTTTTATGTTTCACAAATGTGAAATTCAAAGTGCTTTAAATTCAGTGAAAGTACTTTTAAAATAACTGACTATTAATTTTGCAAAAATGCCTCAATTCTGCATACTTATCTCCCAACTTCATTTCCATGAGACACAAGCATGTTCTGTGGAGTTCTGGTATTTTCTACTACTGGTAGAATAATGGTCTCTCCAGCCCCAGGCATCGATGATATGTCTTTTGCTCTCCTCACGGTCTTTTTGCTGATACTTGGCCAAACAATGTTGTACTGTTTGGATGCTAAGACATTGGTTCTGAAAGATACTGTGCATTTCTCCTGGAATGCCTTCTGCTGGCAGCTGGGCATTGGCAAAGGGTGAAGCCCTGGGGTGGCAGGCTGCTGGTGCATTCCACAAAGTGTGCCACAGCAGGGGGAGGAGGGAGTATAGGACCCCAGGGCTGGCGATGGAGCGGGGAGAGTGATGGCAACTAATGCACAAATACATACTGAAGGAAAAGCAGGGGTGGCAGAAAAGAAATGTATTGTCAGAAATACAGATAGAATTACTACCCTCCCCCCCCAAAAAAAAAAAACCAACACAGAAACCCAAAACCACGAACCCAACAACTGAGAAAGAGTCAGAAAGGACCAGAAACAGGCTGCCACAGTAGAAGTAAATTAAATCCGTGCATCTGCTCCCTCATGCATTTTACAGTTTTGAGGCTCAGGTTTCTTCTTCAGTCACATTTGCCTATATCAGACATGAAAAACAAAATGATGGGCAGTCGTTAGTGTTCCTTGGAGACTGATTTCATTTTCCAGTGCTACCATGATCCTGTGTGACCTTGAACAAATCATGTAGTGAAAAAAAACTCTGCCAGTTTAAATCATCTTAGTTCCACTCACCTTACTGAAGAGTCAGTGGACACTCTTGGTTTTAATGGAGCTTTGACAGCTTATACCAACTGAGGATTTTCCCTACAGTCTCCAGGTTTTAGTTTCCTATAAGTAAAATGGCGATAACAATGCTTACCTGCCTTACGGGGACATTTTGAATATAAACACATTAAAAAGCGTAAAGGCTCTTAGATACTATGCAGATGGGAGCTATAAAAGTCCCTCAGATAGAAAAACCTGAGCTGTAGCAGTTCTGTGACCTAGATCAAGAAGCTCTGTTCCCATCACCAGCTCTGTCTGAGCTCAGCTCCCTCAACTGTGTAATTAGCTAGTCTCAAATAACCCTAAAAACTTCTAGAGCTGCACAAGCTCTCCCCTTTCCCTTAAGGTCTGGCTGTGCCACATTTTCAGTGATCAACAGCTTTTAGGTTATTTCCCATCAAAACATACTCAAGGCTAGTTTCTACCTGGTTTTCTTTCCTTCTTGCAGCTGCTCAGCTGACACCGTAGCGTTCAAACATTAAAAAAAATTATTTCATGTAATGTTTTTTTCTCTTCTGTAAGGCATAACTAGAGCTTCTCTAGAGGTATCTCATCTCTACTGCAATGTCTCTTCAGATACGGAGGATTTTAGCTGAGGGAATAAATTATTTCATCCAGCTTTTGTTATAGATACTGGAAAATAAGTCATGATCATAGAACTCTTTTCTGTAGTAAACACTTGTTTGTTCTATAATTTGTTCTAAGTATAGAAATTAATTATGCATATTACAGAAATCTTTGGATCCTCATTTTTCTGTGCTGACTTTCTTGTTGTAGGCAGGTGAGTAATTTGGTAAATCTGGTAAAGTGAATATGATCCATTGCTCAGAGTTATGCCAAATGGAGTCACTTATTAAATGGCCACAGTTCCCAAGCTGTTGTGTGGAAGCAGCTTTATTCTGCAGTTTTCAGTCTGGCAAAGTATGAGCTTTCTTTGCCAGTAGGTTGGTAAGAAAGCAAATAAATACAATTGCTAGTTTGTTTGCTTTTTCTCCTGCACCCCTGAACAACATCAAGCACATTTTTGTTAAACAACTCTGAATTAGGTTGTTTATTTCTTCGTGGTTCTTGTTGTCTTGTGGAAGACAGTAGTGAGGAGAAAGGAACTGAGCAAGGAAAGTGAATGAGAAATCTTTTGACATGATTTAGGGAGCTTTTATAAAAGCATTCTCTTCATTTCTACCCACCACCATCACCTCCTCTCACCTTTTGACCTTGGAAATGGTCCTGTCTCTCGTTTGTCGTAGTGTGGGTGCTGTCTCTGTGCCTGGGGGTACTCCTGTGATCGGGCAAAGGGCTGCCCCTTGCAGTAGCTTGTGCTGTCGGAGGTTCTCAAGAGCAGCGCTCCCAGACTGCTCTGTCTGAGTCTTACGCTGGGATAAAGCTACACCAGTAGTGATTTTTTTCATGGATTTTGATGAAGACTGTTACTATCGTATATTATGGGCAGAAGCCTTGGAGACTACTGACTGATACGGATCAGGTAGAAAGCAATTTCTCTTTTAGCCAATTGATGCTGGTACTTTTCTTTGAATAGGTACGGTTGGCCACTGTCAGACTTGGCAGAAACAGTTCAGGAAAGGAGTATAAACTAAATCTACATCCCACTGCAAGATAGAGGCTTGCATTGAGGTCAAAGAGTGACCAAGATATGAAAGACCTTTCCAGTCCTGGTGATATCCCTCTGGCTCAAGAGAGAGAGAGAAAGAAATAGAGAAATATGGTAAAATTTGCCTTAACTTCTTCACTAGATGTAATTTTTCTGGGAAGTGTAACCCTTTCCAACCCAAAGTATGCCCCATAAAGACTCTTCATTAATATTATACCTTCACATAAATTAAAAAAAAAAAAAAAAAAAAAAAAAAAAAAAAAGCGGAG
>VZTL01065534.1:0-13027 GCA_013400535.1 Scopus umbretta | reverse complement strand
GGCGGTGGTGTGGGCGGGAGGGGGCTGTGAGGAGCAGAATTGCATCTTTTGAGAAGCAGTTAGTGAAGAAACATTTGCTTGTGATGTGGAGGCTAGCCCAGCAGACAAAGGGATCTAAAGTTTCAAAAAAATGCTCTTTTGGAAACTATTATGAAGAATCTTGTCAAAGAGGGGACAACAAAAAGATGTTGAAAAAAGAAAACCAATATGACACAAACTAGAATGCTGTTTTCAATAAGTGTCAAATAAACATGAATTGAATAAGGACATCATTGTGTTGCTGTGGCTTCTATTAAGATCTGTTTGGGGCTGCTGTATTTCCAGGGATAGTTTTCCTGAAAATACATGTAATGACCTACATTTGCTTCCACTGAAGATGATAGGCTGCTACCATTGATTACATCCATAATGTGCGCTTTATGAAATTCAAGCACAAACGCACTTCAGGGGTCTCGGGGCCTGAGGTGGCGTACGCATGTGAGAATACAGTTTCTCTGATCTCGATAGAGTTGTGTTGATTTACTGTCTACCTGGGGATTTTTTAGTTGGCTTATACTGTCTGCATCACTTTAAGTACTGTTGGCATAGCTGTAATACTGAGGGAGAACTTGTGATTTTCCCCTTGGCTGTGTTTTCTCTTTGCCTAAAGTAAGTCATAAAGGGTGAAGTGTATAGTTATTTTTCATATGAAAAACTTCCTGAAAAAAAAAAAAAAAAAGCAGGGAACAATTGTCCTTCAGTGTTGTCATTGTAATGGCCAGGCAGCAAGAAAATTCTTCTTTTGTAGTTTTTATTATCGTCTGGTAATGAGAACCTTCTGTTGCTAGAAGCTGCTAAACTTACCTTCTAATAACAGCCTACAGCCTTTTAGACCCAAGTTATGCACTGTATGCTAAACAGAAGAAAAAATTTGGGGGAGACTAGTGGAAAACCCACCATTTTGGGGCTTTACTACCTTTTTAATAAATTTTCTGACTTCTTTTTGAGCATAGAACTACCCTATTTTTTTTTTTTTAATTTAATGACTTCGTGAATGTTAAACAACATTACAATATAAAGAAAGGATCTTTAGGGGTGAACAAAATACAGTGTTTTGATACAGATCTTGTATGACACTATTTACCTTTCACTCTGAGATTGCATTGCCCGTATTCCCTTTGTACTATTGTGAATACAAAGTGGGTAGCAGGAGATTAAGCATGGCTGATGGATGTACGATAAGTTCTGTGATTCGTAAGGACCTTTCCCTGTTTAGACAATTTTGTGAATGTGTCTTGTGTCCTGTAGTTTAAAAATCAAAACACAAAAGCCCCTGGAATTGGACTGATTAGGCTTAGAGGCTCCAGGTCAAATGCAATAGTTCTCAAATAAGTAAGACTGGACTGAGGTCAAGGAACTTGAACAGTCTGGGAAAGAATGGAACAGTGTGTTTGTTTTCTCTGTACAATATAGGAATAAAAATAGGCTTCTGACAGTCTTTTTGTAGCTTGGATGGCTTGAAGGCCGAGACACTCGCATGCTTTGTTCCTAGTCAAGTCTTGGGAGTTACTATTTTGGGTGAAGATATACCTTTAGGCATGTGGTAGACAGTAATGGTGGTTCAGTTCTCTAACATTTACAGTTGACTGGAAGCCACGTATCACAGAGAGATCAATAGTGCATGTTCTGGTGGATCTTAATTGTCAATATTGTGTCTAGTTCTTTGCATTCCTGAATGCCCTTTGCTAATGACTACTGGTTTCAGAGGTTGCTGATGTGTTAAATGGTTCCTCTAGGTTATGGACAGAGGTGGCCAAAAACTGATTAAAAACTCAGAAATGAGTGGTGAAGGCAGCTTTTGCATGTCTTCCCTAGCATAAAAATTGGTAATAAATGAGACTGTCACTTCCATCTAGTTTGAAAAATCTGTACTTACTGGGCCATCAGCCAGGGATTCTTGGATCTCAGAATAATTTTGCAACTTGATGTACAATAGACACTATGTTAATACATGCTGCTAGACTGCTTCTTTAATGAAAAGAGTGCATTTTTCAATGTGTTACCTCAGCTCTTCTAGACCTCAATCTTGTAATGGAAAGCTGGCAAGATCAGCACTACTCAATCACAGCTACCCTGCAAAGATTTCAGGTGTACCTTAGTTTTTGCTGTGAAAATATTCCTGTTGCTAGAAATGCATAATTCAGGATTGGGATTTTTTTTTTTAACTTTAAATAATATTCTCAATTAATGCAGACTCTTATTTTCATTTATGCAAGGAAACCTATCTAATATGGGAAACTATTCCTTGTAATATAGAAAGTAAGCTTTAAATATGGAAGTGATACTTTTGACTTCTGTGGGTCATTTCCCTTAGGTTTTTACTAGATTGAGGAATGTATTTTTAAAACCTTTTTTTTCCTATTGTATGGTCTTTTCTCCCCAGTGACTGATCTTTAAATGTTTTTAATTAGCTTCATATAAAGATAGTGTTTTAAAGTGGAACTAGAGTCATTTGTAACAAATTAACGGAAGTCAGATGTTTTCCATATTAAGACTGTAACTGAGCAACTGGTACCTTTTTTAAGTGCAGTCAGATATGTTACGGGAGGAGTTTTCTTAGGAGCGGGGTTGTCATGAACAAGGAATTGGCCTCACAAACTTGAAATAAAGTCTAGTTCACTTTTGTCATAGGTAGGTGTTGTAAAGGGGATATGGTAGTGCCTTAGATGAGAGGACATGGTATATTGTCATTAGCTATACCCATGTCAATTCTTGCTCTGCTGTTAATAAATGCAGCACTATGAGACCTTCTTAGCTTGTTTTTTTTTTTGTTTTTTTTTTTTTTTTTAAATAGGAAATGTTTAAAGTTCTATGCCTAAATATGACACAATGTTTCCTTTTGAGTGGTGAACAGCTGTATCTACCTAAACTGGATGCTATGTTCATTAATAGGTTTAGTTACCTTGTTTGTTTCCTTTATTCTATTAAATACATGTTAAAGGATATTTTCTTTGACTGTTAAATAATGTTAGTATTAAAACAGCTTGCCTTATTAAAATAAATATATTGCTGTGATTATAGCTTCATAAAAATCATGCTGTGAACAAAAAAAATTATGAAACAAGGAGTGGAGTTTGAATTCAGATCTGCTAAACAAAGAACTAGTTGGTTAAACGGGGGACAGATTGGGTGTTATATGGAAAGATTTTAACTGTATGACTCAGAAGCTGTGCGTATTCTTCTTAGCACCTACCTCTGTATAGATGAATATGAACATTTGAATTTAAACAAAATTTCATTACCAGATTTGACAATGGAAAACCATTAGGTTCACTATGGAGCTTGGAGTTCTGAGGTTTGAAGTGGCAGGTGAGATCATGGGTAGATACTTGCAAATAACTACTTTACCACCTTATTTAGAAAGCTCTTTTTGTGGGTCAGGTGCTACTTTGGATACATCTAGCAATTATGGCCATAGTCTTAGACTAGAAGTTGCTATAAAAAGAAATTGTAACCTACATCTGGAGGCTGGAGAGTGTGTCTGCTACAAAACTAGATGGCAACATACCTGGAGACTCAGTTGGAAAGCAGCTGAGTGCAAACAAACAAAAAAAACCTTTTTAGTTTTGTAGAACTTTTTAGTTTTTACCTTTTCATTTTTGGAAACTTTTTTCTGAGACACATCCATTTTCATACTAATGACTTAGTCTTGAAAACGTGCTAATGCAATAAGCACTAAGGAGAGTAGTTTTAATAGAGTAAGGAATTAAATTAGTGTAGGATTTCATTCTTGGCCTCTGGGTTTGAGCTGGAACAGTGTAAATGGTTGATTAGTTACGCTGTGGGAGGGAGGGGTCAAGGCCAGTTTTAAACAAGTTCATGCTGCTTAGCTGGTACCAAATGATCTCTTAGTAGATATTCCCTAGGAAGTGTTAGAAATGTTTTAAAGCCACCATCTAATCTGCCTGTGCTTGTTTTGAACAATGGATTAGCTGAAACCATCAATATAGCACTATGTATAGCAAGATAGTTGTCATCTTCAGTGGCTCAGCATATTAAAAAGAATTAGCTTTCCCCTTCCTTTTCTCCTAAGCTTTCAAAAATGGATTTCACTTACATCCTGATAGGAGAAACCTCTTCAAAATGTAATGGGATTGTCTGGAGAAATATTTTTTTTTCTTTTGACAGTGAAATGTAAAATAATGTTTATACAAACACTTGAGGTTTGTCT
The DNA here is from genome assembly GCA_013400535.1 of Scopus umbretta. Taxonomy (NCBI): domain Eukaryota; kingdom Metazoa; phylum Chordata; class Aves; order Pelecaniformes; family Scopidae; genus Scopus; species Scopus umbretta. Next base: position 8,817 of record VZTL01065534.1, on the reverse strand, counting down.
TTTTTTTTTTTTTTGAGCAGTCATGACACCAGATAGTTAAGACGTAACAGTAGCTTTCCTGATCCTCAACCCCACAATGTGACTTTTGGAAGCAAGAGTTAAATTATCTAAACACTTGATTTTCAATGTACCAACCCACTTGTGCGTATGTTGCCAGCTTTTGAGGTTGTTCTTGGCCTGACCACCTAACATTGTTGTACATTCCCTTTTGTGCTGGTAGAATGACTGGACTTGTGCTAAGTATCTATCACCTTTTCAAACAATCTCCCATAGTGCCCAGTAGTGTGTGTGTTTCTGCTGGAACAGTGAGGTATTCCACTAATTTGATTTCCCGTAGTGATTTTTATTTTTAAAAATATTTGGATACGTCGATGAAATGTGACTACTTGGTTTTCCCTGAGCTGTAAAAGAAACAGGGGAAAAAAAAAACAAAACAAAACATGAAAAGAACTTATATTTTAAAAGAACATTTAAAAAAATCAAACTTTTTAAATTTTCCTGCATTTATCAGAGTCAGAAAACACAGGTAGGAAAAGCAGAAACACTTGACCAATTCAGTCTTTAAATCTATTAATTGAACTTGCTGGTTAAGTCCAAGATAAGTCAACAAAGCATTCAAAATGTGTTCCTAGTTGAGTTCTGCGAGCAAAAACTTCAGAAGTTAGACGAGTGAGAATTTCACATGACTTCAGTGAACGGTAACACTTTTCATGCAATCCGGCAAAGTAAGCTTGAAACTTGCACAGATAAACTGACCAGACCTATTGATCTGTTCGATCCACAGGAAGCTGCCTTATATGAAATGTGTTATCTAGACACATACGATGACAAAAGCATGTTTTTCTATCAGTCAGAGGACCAAGCTAAATAATTGCTTAGCTTGGTTGACTGAACTTGTTGGTACGATTAGCCTGGAAAATGTGCTGAAGGGTATTGGTGAGCAAAGTGAGGCTTGGTAGATCCATCTCTGCATAATCACATTTGCAGAAGTTGTATTTATAAAAAGTTGGAGGGTGCTTAGGTATAAAGCTGCTCATCTGTGAATACAATTTGCTTCCTCTGATTTTTACAATATTTTAATGAACCCAAACTTGATCACTTTAAAAGTTTTGGTAGAGGTGTTTACATACTTAACCTCTGTGTGTGTATTTGTATAGACAATGCACTCATTAGCTTTGCTAGATTGTCTGCAGAAACAAAGCTATTTGTGGAGCAAGAGTGGACAAATGTTATACTCCATGAAGATGAGTAGAATTGGGTGAACATGGCATTTCAAATTTACAGAACACTGAATAAATCAAGTCATGCTGAGAAAATTGAGGAATTACTTGGGATCCAAGAAACACTCAAATTTCTTTTTTTTCAGCTTACTACTTAAAAAGCTACTAAATTAGGTACTTCATATCACAGAATCATTAAGGTTGGAAAAGACCTCTCAGATCATCTAGTCCATCNCCAGCACCCCCAGGTCCTTTTCTGCCAGGCAGCTTTCCAGCCACTCTTCCCCAAGCCTGTAGCGTTGCATGGGGTTGTTGTGACACAAGTGCAGCACCCAGCACTTGGCCTTGTTGAACCTCATACAGTTGGCCTCAGCCCATCTATCCAGCCTGTCCAGATCCTTCTGCAGAGCAGAGCCTTCCTGCCCTCAAGCAGATCAACACTCTCACCCAGCTTCATGTCATCTGCAAACCTACTGAGGGTGCACTCAATCCCCTCATCCAGATCATTGATAAAGACATTAAACAAGGCTGGCCCCAGTACTGAGCCCTGGGGAACACCGCTTGTGACCGGCCGCCAACTGGATAGAACTCCATTCTCCACCACTCTCTGGGCACGGCCATCCAGCCAGTTTCTAACCCAGTGAAGGGTGCACCTGTCCACACCATGAGCCGCCAGGTTCTCCAGGAGAATGCTGTGGGAGACAGTGTCAAAGCCCTTAGTAAAGTTCAGGTAGATCACATCCACAGCCTTTCTGTCATCCACTAGGTGGGTCACCTGGTCACAGGAGGAGATCAGGTCGGTCAAGCAGGACCTGCCTTTTATGAATCCATGCTGACTGGGCCTGATCCCCTCATTGTTGTGAATGTGCTTATTGAGTGTACCTAAGAAATGTGGGGAATGTCCTGACTTAAAGAATCTTTTGAACAAAACAAGCAATTTTTTTCCAGAATAATTAAGTGTGTGTAAGTGATGTTGTCTTTTGGGATAGAAAACATTTGTCCTATTCTGAAATTGGTACTTAGCAAGACCTTTGAACATAATATGTGTTCCACTTCCATGTTGGTCCTTTAACAGCATTAGTGTGGTGTGAAGAAAGAAAAAAAATCTTTGAAGTGAGAGTTTTCCAATTGCTATGTCTGAAGGGAAATCCACAATCTCACTTCTAAGTGATCATGTATCTCTTCATGGGGATGGTGGGACAAGTTCTGGCTGACACAAATCAGCAGTGATAAAGCTAATTAATGTTATTGATGATACATGGCCAGCAGTCACAGTCATTAGATTCAGTTTCTCAGGAAGAAAATGTATTTGATAGCTTTCAGTAAAGCAAAAGTGTAGGAGAAAACTTGACTTGTTCAGAATCAGATAATGGCTGGGATTTAGAAAAATGGTGTTAGAATATGCAATTGTAGTACCAGGCAAAAAAAGTTACATTAAGGCTCCAGTTAGAGTTGACTGAATTTATAATCTTTTATCAAGTGTTATACTGTACCTGAATTGCAGGGTTTTTCCTACACCGTGCTTTTCCATAAAAGTAGCCTGGCTATGTTGAACTGAAGAAATCTCCCTGCTGTGCCACTGAATGCACTGAGCTGGGAGGCTAAAGAGCTATTAGTGTTCTTTTCCTGTATTTTTTTGAAAAAAATTAATGGGGTGTTACATCTCTGCTAGCCTCCAATAAAATAATTAAGTAGTTAGTAGCTTGAACCCAGCTAACTTACATTATGAAGTTTATTCAGAGGGTTATTTTCTTGACCTCACTGGGATCAGCAGGTGCCAGGATAGTCCAAATTCGTAGCAGTGCTCTGTGCCAGTAAGCACTTGGACACATACTTATAAAATTTACTGTGATCTTGGACTTACTTACACATTCTTGCATAAATTCTTCTGTATCTTATTTCACTTCTAAAAACTGTACAACAACTATCTGAATTAATTTAAATCAAAAGGCATCTAAATTAAATTTGCAAAAAAACCCCTCACCAGCCCAAATGTGAAGTGTATTTTAAAATGCAGAAGCTGTGCACTGTCATGACAAATTATATTTGTTAATTGTGAGCAGTTAACTTTTTGCATATTGCAATATTTGGAGGTGACTTGATTAGCTCTCTTGCACAGTAAATGTCTTTATCTGCAGCAATCTGAGTCCTTGAGTTTGTCAACAAATCTGCATCATTACTGTACTATTGCTGTAGATGTTGTCATTAGAAAAGCTTTCAGATCACCTGTGATGGTGGTGGTTAATCAAATTGATGTGACTTTGGGCAACTGGCTTATTAACTGAGCTAAAGTTGCAGTGCAAAAAAAGTGAAACTGCAGTTAGTAGAGGAAGGAAAAGGAAGCAATTGAAATTGTTTGACTTTTTTTTTTTTTTTTTAATATCCCTCCTTCTCCCATGTCTTTTCTTTATTGTGAGGATGAGGGGAAGAAGGAACGTGAAAGCAGAGGTAGTATAACAGCCAGTAGCACATCGCAAACTCGACAACCCTTGAAAACAAAAAGCTGCTAAGCAGTAATCCTTGCTGTTCTGGGCTATGAAGACTAAAAATCAAATGTTGCCTAATTTACTAGCTAGAAACATGGTGATTCTGTACAATTCTTTCGCTACATATAAGGAATTAACTTCGGAAGGTTTTTCACAGTGACATGTCTGGATTATCAAGGCTAAGGGAAATTGTCCAAATCAACTTCTCAAACTAAGGTTTTTAATTCAGGTAGTGCTTGTATACTTAGAGTAAAAACTACTGGAGAAATAACAGAATTCATCTTCACCTGGTTTTGTTGAAGATTTATAATAGTAGTATGTATAATGACCTCTCTTCCTCGGTACAGTCTCTTCATGTTCTCTGCAAGTAGTCTGACTGTAGTTTGGAAATACCTGATCTACCAACTTACTCTGCTTCTGTACAGTTTGGAGCATGTGGTAACGTTATTGTATGATGTCTTGTGTTCTTTTCAACTAAAAAAATGAGTGCTGGAATGTGTGTATGTAATGGCAGTGGAAAGGTTAATGCTACCTAGTAATTTTTCCTAGTTACTGAATTATCAATACGTAATGAGTGAGTCAGAATTGCTGAATAATTGTTGAAACTGTTTGGGCAAAGAATAAGGATCAGCATAATCTCCCTGAACAGCAAACCAATAAGGTAGTGGTGGGGGGGGGGGAAGTCTGTACAGCCTTAATAGAAGGAAGGATGATTTGTTTATGAGAAAAAACAAAACAAGGAAGATGGAGAGGTTTTCAAGAGTGTGCACACAAATAATGACAGCTTGTATAAATTGTGGTAGAATGGCTGTCTCGCAACCAACTCCTCCTGTGTTGTATGTTTCTGAAGGAAAAATAAATGAGATGCTCCCACCCAATATGTACTGAGCAGCTATGCCCAGATTGCAGTCAGGGCACTCAAGGCCTTTTCCTGAGGAATGCAAATATCAAGGCAAGTTTGTTTTTATATGTTATCTTGAGTTAAAAAAAAAATAATCCTTAGTGCTTTCCTTTTTAACAAAACAAAAACCAACCCTGTGCCATGCAAACTGTGAGTCCACAGACAGGATTGATTTTATCTGAATCTAAATTTTTATCTCTTTCACAAATCTTAAGTTCCATCCTTTAAGCTAGAATCAAGTACGCATTTATCAGCAATATTACAGTGTGAACAGGTCCCTAAGCTCATAAAGGCAAATTGCTCTGGCCTTGTATATGGTTTTTTTTTTTCCTGTGGATTTATTTTCTTAAACTAGATTTTTTCATTTGTCAGTATGGTCTTAAATATATCCGTTAATGAAAATATGAAAACTGAATACATATAAATTATGGAAGCTACTCTGTATGTTATAAGCTGTATTTTACTTCATTAAGCTTAATGAATGTTCCTTAAAACTATTACTTTCTTGGCTCTCCATGTGTCTCATTTGTCTTAAGCTAGCTAAATCAATTATGTGTGTCTTAATGTTTGACACTATGTATGAAGATACAGTTTCTGCAGGTATAGCATATTTATCTTCATTTTTTAAAGATTATACCTAGATTCGCTATTACTATGGGTTCTCAAAATTTACATGTTTAACTGTTTTTCTGCCTCTCTCTATTTTTCCCTGGCCTCAGCTTAAATGGAATTTAAGTCTATTATTTTTTATAATTGGAAACTGAGGGCCGTAAGTATAAATGTATTTAAGTTTCCACCCAATATGCCTGTTCATGTTTACCATGACCTAATCTACTTACCTGTCAGGATACCAGTATGGAAGTTTTAGCAAACAAAGATAAGCCAATGCATTAGACCTGTTTTCCCTCCGTTAAAAATGTGAGAGATATTTTGTAGGTTCTTGTTTTGCAGTTACTGAGAAGTTATGTAAAATATGACACACCATTCACCCTTTTATTATTGGAAGACTCATTTCTTGACCCTTGCCCTTTTTTTCTTCAGCCTTCCTTCCCCTACCACTGACAGTCTTGCCATTAGCAGCAAGCTCAGGCACCTATGCATGAATATTGGAGTAAAAATAGTACTACAGTGGTTATGCCCAAGGACAACTATGTTTGGTATCATTAGTAAGAATATCAAAGATCTGATGATTAAAAATTGTTATGTTAGTGGTACCATCCTCATCAAATCTAAATTAAGAGTTGGATTCCAGCACTGGAATTAAAGTTGGGTCTCGTGAAAGAAATACAATTCTTCATCTGAATGATGAGCACCAGGTGTTTATCACAGCATATCTGGCTTTGAAGATAGGCTACGCTATGCAAAGACTTAATCTTCCACCTATCTTGCAGCTTATTTTATGTAGTTGGCTGATGCATGATGGCCGAGGAACCAAATCTGGCAACCTGGTGATCAGAGCCTGCTGAAGCTGTACAGGCAGGATAGATTGAGCGTGCATATCATCTCCATGCTGAACTTCGTGTTTCTTGCCTACTGCCTGCTCCCTCTCTGACTCATTCCCTGTATGCAGGGGAGCAGTAATACCTATTACCTGGCTCCAACTCTTCTGATCAGAGGAAGTGTTGGATTTGATGGGAGATAGGATCCCTGCTCTGTGAGAATGTATTGGGTTTGCATGGCAAGGTTTTGGGAGCAGGGAGGCTACAGGGGTGGCTTCTGTGAGAAGCGGCTAGATGCTTCCTCCATGTCCAACAGAGCCAACGCCAGCCAGCTCCAAGACAGACCTGCCACTTGCCAACGCTGAGCCCATCAGCGATGGTGTTAGCACCTCTGGAATAAAGTATTTAAGAAGGAGGGGGTGTGTGTGTGGACAGGGGATGGAGGGACCCAAACCTGCTCAAAGGCAGCTGGAGAGAGGGGTGAGAATATGTTAGAGGAATAACTCTGCAGACACCAAGGTCAGTGAAGAAGGAGGGGGAGGAGGTGCTTAAGGCACCGGAGCAAAGATTTCCCTGCAGCCCGTGGTGAAGACCATGGTGAGGCAGGCTGGACCCTGCAGCCCATGGAGGCAGGCTGGACACTGCAGCCCATGGAGGTTAATGGTGAAGCAGATATCCACCTGCAGCCTGTGGAGGACTCCATGCCGGATGCCCATCCATCCTTCGGGTGGATGCCCGAAGGAGGCTGTGACCCCATGGGGTGTATGCACTGGAGCAGGCTCCTGGCAGGACCTGTGGACGCATGAAGAGAGAGAAGCCCAAGCTGAAGCAGGTTTTCTGGCAGGATTTATGACCCTGTGGGGGGACGCACGCTGGAGCAGTCTGTTCCGGAAGGACTGCACCCCATGGAAGGGACCCACGCTGGAGCAGTTTGTGAAGAACCGTAGCCCATGGGAAGGGCTCATATTGGAGAAACTGAAATGTGCCTTGAGGCAGCTGGTCCCTGGGTGGCAGGGTGTGTGGAAGGATTTGGGCAGATTCCTAGGATGGTTGTCACCTCCCATAACCTGTGACTTTACACTTGAACAGGCAAGCAACCTTGGCAAATGGACGCGCCACCTGATAGAAGGGTGCCTGGCCCACCACGATGAAAACCAACAGCTTCTAGCACTGTACTGGGGCCTGGCCTGTGCCTGTTGAATTGCAGTTCAGTACTCTGAGGACTGTGGTTGAGGCAGGGACCCAAACTGCATCTGAGGACACCATTATTATTATTATTTGCTCTTTCTCTGATGTCCTATTAAACTGCCTTTATCTCAACCCACGGGTTTTAGATTTTTTTTCAGTTGTCTCCCGCATCCCACTGGGATGGGGGGAGGGTGAGCGAGCGGCTGTGTGGTGCTCAGTTGCCGATTGGGGTTAAACCACAACAGGGACCCAAACAACAACTACCGTAATTGCTCCAGTAGTGAAAAAGAAACAAGGGACAAGGAGAACAATGCATCTGTATCATCAGTTAATAAGGCAGGAGAAAGAAAAGGAAAGGCTTGAATGAGAAGCTGGTCCTTTGATGCAGAAATCGGAGGAAGGAGTGAGTTAATTCAAATAGGAAGCAGAAACTACCTGGTCCCTGCCCTCATCAGAACTTTGAGATACAGAAAGATTACAGCTGCCAGCCAGGTGAGTGGATTGCTGCCTGGCTGCTCTGATGCTGGGATAATGGGGCTGACAGTCAGCAACTGGAAGGCAAGGAAGCCAAATAGCTGGGATCCCTTGCTAGAAACCAGGGAATTGAGAGAGGAGTTGGAAAAAGGCAGCAATTTTTGCAGTCTCTGGAGGTAACTCCTCTCAAGTGTGAGGGCAAGATACCCATTCAGGGAAGATCTTGTGAACTCCCCAGGAAAGTGGACTACCACAGATGAAGGCATCCAGTACCTGAGAGAATTAATGGTGCTGGAAGTAATCTACAGTGATCTAGACCATGATGAGTGCCCCACCATTGTATTCTAACAGCTTGGCAGTGATGTACTGCCGAGATATGGATACACCAGCTGTGGAGACAGTGTCTTCTTGGCTCCAAAACTTTGGAGAACATCTGTACCTCCTCATCCCTACATGCCAGTGCCTTGGCTGTCAGGGGTGCCCCAAGAGATCAGTCATCTCCTGCCCCAGTCAGAGGGAAAGGGAGCCCCAGGTGCATACCGCGTGGCACACTCTGGTTCTTCCTGCGTGTCCAGGGGGAGGACATGAGGAAGTGGGATGGCGAACCCACCTTGAAGCTGGAAGCCTGCGTATGCAAACTGAGAGGGAAGACAGATGTGTTAAGAAGGGATTACCCAAGAAGGCTGTCAGCTTAGTTGCTCTAGAGACACAAGAAGGCAATCTGTGATCTCCCAGACATAGAAGAATTGAAATCACCTCCCTTGATCCTGATGAGGTGACTTATGGTCTGGCACTGCAAGGGTCGGACAGTGAATACTCTGACAAGGAACAGGAATAGAGGGTCCCTGCCTTCAGCCAGGAGGAGAAAAGGGATAATCGCATATAATGGACTGTGTGGATTTGGTGGCCTGGCACATCAGACCCACAGAAGTATAAGGCTTTGGTAGACATTGGTGCACAGTGTACACTGATGCCATCAGGCACAGAACCTATCTGGATCTCTGGAGTGAGAGGGGGATGCCAAGAATTGTCTTTATTGGAGGCTGAGGTGAGCTTGAGAGGGGACAAGTGGGAAAAGCACCACAATGTGACTGGCCCAGAGGCCCCTT
>VZTL01065531.1:22852-33278 GCA_013400535.1 Scopus umbretta | reverse complement strand
CTGGTCCCAGTACAGACCCCTAATGGACACCACTCATAGCTGATGTGTTTCAAGACTTGTAGTTTGGGCTTAGGCATTTAATTCCTGAGATCTCATGAGGAACTGTTTCTTAACCTCCTTATACATTAGTATTTCTTTCTTCCACAAGCAGTTGCCCCCCTGAAGTGGGTACATGAGCACAGGCAGATTAGATATGCTCAGACACTATTTTATTTGGGAATGAATAAGTGCACAAGATTAACTGGATCTGCATTAGGTGTTATGATATTGCGCAGAAAGTTGTTGAGCAACTATTGCATCATCATAATTGCCTACATCATGCAGCAGTGTCAAGCCGGATAAGAGGTCAATAATGTCCTAGGTGCTTGACGTGGACTTACTAGGAGACAGCTATTATGCTAAGAAAGTATCTCTACGGATTCACAAAGAAAGTATTACTGTTATCCCTGCTTAATGTATGGACTTGGGGTCCAGGGGGATTTTGACTTATCTAAGCCAAGCTCACTCAGAAAGTCTTTGACAGAACCCAGAAGTGACATCTGTTGTCTAGCATCCCAGTATTATAACTGGCCATCAAAGCTTTTTTTTTCTTTTTTCTTTTCATTATTCACATCTTTTGGAAAAGTTGTGACCCCTGTTCTTATGCTTCCTACACTCCTCCTGAGAAAAAAATAAATCCCTTGTAGGGAACACAGAGGAAGGTATTGATGGTTTGTGGAGCTGATGAGAATAATCTTTCTTCCAGTGACTTTTCTTTCCTTCTAAACATCTCCAAAACTTACTGTTTTCCATAGAGGAGTTTTACAAAATAATGGGTGAGTCATATTATTTCTCTGTGAACAGAAAGGGCTGTCTGGTTTTCATCTGAAGAGGAAGTAAGTCAGCTTTCACTTCCTTACTTGGGGACAGCTGGTTTAAAATCTAGATGATTAAAATTGGAAATAAACTGAAATAGAGATATTCAGTTTAGAAATGTGTTACTGGAACACTAAGGTTGGGATTTATACTCCCAGCCAACAGAAGATTCAGCTGTGTGTTTGTTGTGAAATTTCTACTCTTTGTTATCTAGTGAGGCAAGACAAGTTTGTAGACAAATATCTGTAATGTAACTATGAGCTAATTAATGTAAAATAGTGTACTGAAGTGATATTAGTGAAAGGATGTGTCAAGTTTTCTTGGTTTGGGGCTTTGCTCACCTGTTGTGGGTAAAAGCAAGGAAGGAGTGGAGAGAGAAAAGAACTCACTTTCATCTTTTTCAGAAGAGGAGATGTAATGGTCTAGNTAAGCTGAAACCAGGACATGTGATTAATGATTTAATGGTTTGATGATTGAGAGCTGTCCCAGACAGAGCAAGCCACTTTGACTTCTGTCCAGGAGGGTCCTCAGGGTGGTCAAGACAGAGGCTGGAGCTGCACAGGTGCTGAAGTCCCATGTGGTGGCTGTCAAAGGAGACTTTTCAGATGGGACTCATCTCTAGATCTGTGTAATCAGGTGCATTACATTGATGTAATGTTGCTAATTTCTCTGAGGAGACTCCAGTGCATGTGAAAGGGCACTGTGTCCCTTGACTGGTGTGTCACTTCTCTGCCTACTTGGGATCAGGAGAGAGTGGCAATGGTGATAGCAGGTAGGCTGTTCAAAGAGTATAGTCTCACCTGGGAGCTCCCCCTTCTGTGTATGCAAAGGAATAGGGGCTAAAATTCATGGCAAGACAGAAAAGAAGGGTCTCGTTTCTCACTGGGAAAAGCTAAGAAGAGAGGAGTATGAGAGTTTGGCTCTGAATTTGCCTATTTCAGTTTGCGGACATAATAAGTTTTAATTAAGAATGTTTGAATGAGGTTTTCTTCACAAATGAAGACAGACTTTCCTGTAACCATGCTCTGTTACCTGTACAATAACACCCTGTTCTGTACAGCTGTTTGAAATGGGTAGAACTGATGCTGAAAAATGAAATAAAACCATCACTAAATTAACCGCATAACATCCAGATCAATATACCTTTCTATGAGCAGAATAGCAGGTGCTACTCTGGTTCATGGCAACCAGTTGATCAATGGCTACTGGTATATTACAGCACCAGATAAAGCTGCGAAAATGCCAAGGAAAGATTTTCTTTTTTTAAAATCATCATGAAATTCCATCTAGAACGGAATCCCCACAGGGCATCTTAAGCTAGAAATCCAGAGATACCTCGAAGTAGCTTTAAACAATGAGCAAAAAGTGATAATAATAAAAACCTGTTTGTATTTTATGTAGGGGAAAATAAGTGTTTTTCCAAATATGCATCATTTCCAGTAACATCCATCTCAGGAAGGTAAATACCATAACCACTGCGTGAAAGTGCTTGTTTATTATGGCCTGGGTGAGCCTTTTTTTGACCAGGCGTACAGAATAAGGAATTCTGCTCTCAAAGCCTTAAAAGCTCTGGTGCTAGTGAATACATGAGGATAATGCTGCTAACAAAAATCACTTCCTTTTTTTGACCCATTGCCTCTTTATCCCCTTTTGAGTGACTAGTGTTAACATCATTGTCCACATGTATTCATGCACAGAAGCTTTTAATCTCAGCTTTCCTACACTGAGTAGCTGTGCATATGTGAACACACAGTAGCTGTCATGTTAGAAGATGGTGAAATGACTTCTGCCTCAAGTATTCTCCTGCCATTTACTCTTTTCTGGAGTGTATTCATGTAAATGTTCTTTCCAACTTCCTTTATTTAATAATGTATAAGCAGTTACATCCTGCTATTGAAATGATTTTTTGCTTAATATTGAATTAATATAATATACATTATACACATGAATATAATACACATTATATATAGGTACTAATGCTTGTTGTTAATTCCTGTTTTACAAACAGCAAAAATTGAATAGGAACTCATCAAGTCAGATAATTCTTGACGTCTGCCTTGAGCATTGTAACCTGCTAGTGTCAAAATAGAAACCTGCGTGGTTATGTTTGCGAAATAAGGAAAAGGAACAGAACTAACAAAATGCATTGGAACACAGGGAGAGACATAATCAAAACATATTCTCAGCTATATTAACAAAAAATTACTGGATTGAACTTAATGGTATGTTCATGTATGAATTGAGAAATGCATTAGTTCTGAAAAAAATTAGCAAATTCTATTTTATAGAACAGAGAGTTCAGAACATAAACTGTACAGTTCATCAGTCAGATTGATTTCTTTGCATTATGGTCAAAACTGTCTTTTGGGTGGTTTGTGAGTAACATCCTGCTGAATATATTTTCCATTCTTGTGTCTGCAAAATAAGAGTTGTTTATGATTTATGCAAGAAGCATAATCAAAATAGTATATAATGTAGCTCTGAACCAGATAAGGATATAATATTTTTGGAAGCAATTGTATGTTTATTAAACAACAATGATTTGCCTTTAGTTTTGTGTCTAAGAGTTTATTATTTTCATCTTGTTTTCCAGAGACTTCATTACAATGCTGTTTATTTTATTGGTACTGGAGGATTAAAGAAAAATCTGGTGCTTATAAATAGAAACGTAATATGGGTTATAGATCTGACCAAAATTGAAAATATGCTCTCATTAGATTATGGTGTCTCATATAAGAAATTATTAAGATCACTTGTGATCTTATGAATGAACTACCTTTTCGTCTGAGAGAACTGGGAAAGGGCAAAGGCAACACAGCTTGTTTTTCTACTGCACCCCATTTGCAGGCAACAGTACTGCAGACGAATATGCAGTAAAAAGAAACAAAGTCTGAAAGTTAATACCCCAGGCGCCAAACACATGTCTGTGAAAGAGGAATGCAAGCAGACATTTCTATCTGCAGTACATTAATTCCTAATAGGCATTTTCTCTTTTACAAAGGTCAGATTATTGGATGGAACAGAATCCAGTCTCATGCAATGTATTACCTGCCTTGGTGTGCGTACAGTAATGACATAGCTGTGTTTCCTTGCTGTGGGGTTAACACCCTCCAGTAAGTGATTAATACTTCTGCTGGTAAGGCATGGACAACTCAACAGGTCAAGCCTATCAGAGCTGGCTGTGTACAAATCTGGCTTTTTATACTGCCAAAATATTCCCAGCTGCAAAGTGCTAGGTGCCCTCGTAATAACAGAGGGATGGGATGCCGAGGAGGATGCATGCACAGAGGATCAAACACCTTCTGGTGTTTTGTTGTATATAGCACTTCATTTTTCAGTCTCCTGCTTCCCTTTTTAATTGCTGATGGTGTGGTGGAAAACTTCAGGTTGATAATTCTAAACCAGGTCTGAAAACAGGTCATGACATAGTCACAGGGTATGAAATCAGTGCAAGCCTTGCCATAGCGTCTAGTGAATTCAGGCTCACACCCTTGAGGTTTTGCCATGGGAGAAGCTGAGTCTGGCCAGAGGCCTGTGCTCAGGCCCCAGCAGAGACCAGAGTCACTTCGTAACTGGCTTCACCCCCTCCTGAACGAGTGCACGAATCACTGCCAGCTGCAGGGGCAGTTTCTGGTTGTGGCTGGCTCTCCAGCTGAGACCACCAACCTGCATCACTTATGGCCGCTCAACAACGAGAAGATGTAGCAGCTTTTCTTTCTGTGTTGTCACCCACAGCTGAACTTATAATAGAATCTGAGAGGTTAAAAATAATAAGCAAGTCCTTGAGTCTTTGACTCTTTTGGGACACATTTTCTTTCCAAATTGGTGCTCTTAATTTAGATTTTGGACTAATTTATACTGCTGTTTTCATATACAAAGAACTGCAAAGCTTATAACTGTCCAGGACTGCAGTTTGCAGTTGTCATTTGTCAACATTCCTCTTGGTTTCAAAAGTAATTTTTCTCAACTGAGAACTACAAAATTTGGTCATAAAGCCAAGCTTATGCAGGATTTAAAATATAATTAACAGATAGTGTAATAGTATTAGATTAACTTTTGTCAAGGGAAGCTGTGTGGAAGAAGAATAATTGAGCCTGGAATTTCTCACTGCCTTTGTTATCTAAATATTTGACAAAAATAAAAGTTGGTCTTTAGGTAAGTAAGTAATTTTTTTCCAAGAAGGAAAACAGTAACATACAGTATGAATTTGTGTTTCAATGATCCTTTATGACTAGGTTTCTGTACAAATATATGATCAGTCTGTACAGCTTGTGATTAACATGGTTTGAATATTACAGATTTCACACAACTGGGATTATTATTTTTCTTCAAATTTTTCCTCTAACTGTTTCAGAATGAACTGAGAATCCTAAATGATGAACGTGACATTTTATGCAGGTGATTCTTGTTGAAAATGCATTGTTTTGTACCATGTGTGAGAATAAAAGTTATGAAGATTATCTAATAAAAATATGATCATACTAGAGAGTTTGAGTCAGCTGAGTCTTGTTGACTCAGTACCATCGACTGTGAAAATTTTAAGGGAGGAGGAGAAAAGCAGGTTCTGGAATTTATACATGATATCTTTTTCTAACCCATCATCCCTTTGGGAAAGAGTGAAGTTTGTGCTTTACAAAGGTGCAGGATGTGAAATCTCCAGATGCTCAGAAAGTTGTATTTTAGTGTTGCATAATGAAATCCGATGGGTGGAAATGCCCTTCAAAGGCTATTTCCTTCCCTTGAACAACAAATGCTGTCATCAGCTATTTTTGATTAGCCTGTGAGTTATGATCCTGTCAAGGCAATGGGGCTCTTGTTACAAATGTACCTTCAAGCCTAGCAACAGACATGTAATAATGAGCGAAACTTGGTCACTTGTAATGGCATACAATTGTATGCATGATGCATGACGAAACACTGGCTCAAGACTCATCTCTGTAGGACATGCTTGGGTCTTAAGCACCTATGACATTGGCTGTGGTTGTAATGCTTTTGTGGCTGAGAGGGAACATAGTAACTCCTAGAATACAGAGTTTGGAAATACGGGAAGAGTAGAAATGACAGATGCTCAATCAGCAGTAAAAAAAACCCAAAAAATCCACTCTTGTTTCTTGGCTACCCTATATGCATATTTAGAGAGAGAGCGCAAAATCTTCTGGGCAAGCAATTCAGTATACTATGGTGATGTTATTCTAGAGAAAAAATTACACTAGTGTGTAAAAAAGTAGAAAACAAACATAGGAACAACAGATTTGAAAAAAATCTCGTTCCTTATTTCCACTTCTAAATGAGACTACTCATTACATGATCATATTTCTTTAGTAATACAATGGGTAGGATAATTTACTCTTCTTACTTCCACTATTCTTACTTCTTAGTGTAGCAATCTAAACAGTTTAATTCCTTGCCATTCACACTTTTCAAATATTGTGTAAGACTTACCATTTTTTTCTTTTACCCTCAAGCTATGTGTTAACCTCTTTACTCTCAATGTAACATTAGTCTCTGTAGCTCTTTTATCTCCTCTGTTGCTCTTTGCTGAATTCCTTCCAATTTGTGGCTGTCATTCCACTATTGAGGTATCCAGATCTGTATATAGAGTCATACAAGAAAGATCAGCGTATCCTAGTTCTATACCAACAGGCTTATAAACATTTTAATGTTCAGTCTCAACTCAGTCTTTTCTAGTAGGGCTGCTCTCTCTCAGGGGGTTTAGGGTTATTATTTCTTATATACATCTTTTTATATACTGAATCTTGCTTGTTTTCCACCAGAATTTTTTATCTCATGGTTTTATTTGTGAATGTAGATCCAGTTTTGATGTTTATGTTGCATCTCACTCATCACCAGAAGCAGCCTCCTTTGATGAGCACAATTGCAAGATCTAGACTTCGCACCATTTCCAAAGAGAAATCCTATGCTGCTTACTCCTCTCTTCCATGTTTTAAATTAGCAAACTAGATACAAACGAGCTTTCCACATTCATTCACAAACCACCTCCAAATTTGGTATACAACTTTGTAGTGCTTCCTGGTCTTTCAGGAGGTTTGCAGTCTGTAGCCAAACCAAAACAAAGACCAGTACACAAATTAGAAAAGAAAGAAAAGGGACAACTGCTGTCAACTCTGCATGGGCTCCTCAAGGAGACGGAGGTGACGGACCCTGATAGCAGTCAGAGCCACCACCTGCAGACTGACCCTGCCCTTCCAAGCTCATGGGAAGCAACACAAAAATCCCACCTGGGATACCTACTAGCAGTTGTGCCAGCACAGCCTGTGATGAAGCGCTCCTCTGCTGTCAGTCCCCTTACAATAATAAAGCTGTTAATCGACACAGGGAAGCCATGAGCATAGGAGACAGCTTTCCCCGGAGTTACAGTTGCGTGGTGAAATGTGCTCCCACAAGATGTACAGATGGCCATGAACCTCCTTCCTCTCGGGGCTAAATGCAAAACTCCTTCCTTTGATTTGCCTAAGACTCTCTCATATGCAACAAACAAGTTATTTATTCTAGTAGCTGGAAGGGGAGAAAGAGGATTTGTGTTTGTTTAAGTATTTTGGTTGTACTTTGTTATTATGGTTGTGTGGGTTTCATGCTTACCTAAACAACCAAAAATATTCCAAAATACCCTGGTTAACCAAGTAATTTAGTTAACACTTCAATGAAGGTTTAATATAATTCACCCTTTTTGAGCAAACATCTTTTTCTACAAATTAAATGACCCAGTTGAGTTCCTCAGCTGATAGGAAAGAGTGCACAGGGCCTAAATCTCAGGATTGCCTGAACCATGTCATCCACAAGCAAGCATGGAGCATGAGGCTGCTGGCTTAATTATCCATCACCTCCCTGCTCCCTGCCGTCGGTGCCCACTGGGGACTTTGGCCTGGGTGCAGGTTGGGGCACGCACCCAGGTGTGGAGGGCTCCAGCCTTACGTTGGGAGAGGGGAGAGCAGATGTAAGGGCAGAGCTGTGGCTCTCATCTGTAGGGCTGTTCTCTAACGTGCCGATTTTGATTTCGTTGTCAGGAGTAAGAATGATGCAACCGCTCAGAAATGTTGAGGCAAAAAACCCCCCCTTGTCTTCAAAAGTAATTGCTTCCTCCCTTTGTAAACTGCCTACTCTTTAAGCACTATGAAACATTGTAATTAATCCTTAATTCAAGTTGCTGTATCTATGTTACATTGTTATGTTTACTTAGATGTAAAATGCATTATTCTTTACAAGATAATGGCATCAATCCATGCAGTCTCTGTGACAGGCACAGGCAGCTCTAAACTAAAACATTAGGCGGAGTGTTAAAAAGCTAGTTAGGTGCCAATATGTTAATTAATTAATCACAGGCATGTTTCAAAGCATTCTTCATACCTCAGGTGGGGCTCCTGGGCTATTATGAAATGCCAAACTTCCCGTGGGGCTTTGAGGATTGCACTTCTAAATTCCTCAGAAGTTCAGGGAAGTAAAAGGGTATGTTTTTGGTGTGAGTCACTGAAGTGAGGTTGGAGATAAAGATTTCTTAGTTTGTTTTATATTCGGGGAGGAGGGCAGTAATCAGCTAGCAAGCAAGTGTTTCAGGAAGGAACTAGGTGGAGGGCAAAGATGTATTTTTCTAACCCTATAAACCTGTTTTTCTAAATGCATTTAATTTTTAATTTAAATTTATTTTTTTAGTTTAATTTTTCTAAACTTGCTTCATTTTAAGTTCAAGTCTTTGTTGTATACCAGCCAGCCTTCTCTCAAGTTGTTGAGTGAAACCCATGGTTACCCTTTGTGCCAGTTCCTTATTCATAAGCAACTTTTACTGTTCAGTACCAAGAACTTGAAAACAATGAATTTTCTCCCCTGTTTTTGCAAACAAAACATTCTTATTTTCTCTCAACTTTTTGTCTGTGAGGTATCTGCGAGGCTGTATCTGTAGATCTCCCCACAGCTCCTTTTTTGTAGTAAAAGAGGAGATGACTATCAAATAACTTCATTCTATTTCAGTGGAGCTCTGGGATGGGCAGGAAATATCATGAGACTTGGAAAAAAGGATTAAAAAAAAAAAGGAGAAAGAAAAAAGAAAGTAGACTTGATGATTATAGGAAATTCCTATTATTTTGTAAGCCACACAGCTCTGGCATGGGTATGTGTTGGAGAAGTGTAATCCACCAAGGAAGCTCCTGAGCTCTGTAGCTGCCTGGTCTGCCCTGTGCCATGAGTGCAAGGCATAAGATGACACCTGAAAGGCATCTTTGATGAGGCTCAGTGAGACTGACATCTGAAAAGGACCATGCCAACCAGAGACTGGAGTGTGTCAGAGACCTGAAAAGAGCTCACGGCAGGACTGGGCTGAAAATGTGGCAGGTGATGTCTGCATGCAGGTAGTGATCCACACAGTCACCCACCCTCTCACACCAGAGGAAAAAAGTTAGTGAGTTGTGGGCCACCTGCTCTGCCTAAAACTTTCACTTGAATTGGCAGGAAGAGTAAGTGTAATGGAATTTTTTAAAGGGTTGGGCAACTCTGTTTATATCTGACTCATGTTGCATGTAGATTCATGAAATGTAAAGTGATTCCTGGATTAGATACAGAAGTGCCTCACATGTTGGGACAAAGCTAGTACTATGTGGCATGTTAGTGCTGAGGGAAGGTCACTCAGTTTTGAATTTTCTCTAATTACCGTTCCCACTCGGTGTCTTGTGCTTTACCTGCGGCGAAGTTGTGTAATGCCCTGGGAATGCGTTTATGCTTTCCCAGCAAAGGTGCAGAGGAGAGACGGCGTTCAGAGAACCCCTCCTAAGTCCTGCACAACTCAGCCTGGAATATGTTCAGGCAGGACTTTGGGAGTGCATCCAGTCTGCATAGATATCACTGATGAAGCGAAAAGATAGTCAAATAGTTGGTCTCTTTACTCTGATTCAAAGAGTTCTCAGTCCACTGGAGAAATGAAAAAAGCAGGAAAAGTTTTTCCTCCTTTGGAAACTTCACAAAAGCTCCTTAGAATGAGGTCTTTGAGAACCACTATGCAGTTAAAGCGCTTTGTGAAAGGTGCCTTGTTTCTGAAGAAAAAATAACTTCAACAGAACTTCAAATATTTTGGTTGAATTCTTCGAGGATTTCAGTTGATGGTTTAAAAATATATCATCGGGAAAGGGGGAAAAATTCAGATGAACGTCAGTGTGAAACAAGAACAACCTTTCACCTGGATTTGTTCTGCAATAATCATGGGAATACGGGCATAAAGTCAAATAAATATGGAAAGGGAGTGGCTTACTCAAAACCGTATAAATAAAGTACAAAGGTATCACAATGGGATCTTTAAACTTGGTAGTGCATTTGGTAACCAGGAAAGATTTGGCAAGGATCTCTTATTTACATTCTACTGGGTTCAGCTGTTTTTAGCTATTTGTTTGTTGCTTTCAGTTGAAATGGCTAAATGTAAGCCCACAAAACAACTCTTCTTTTATCAGTTTTAAAATTGATGGGTATTACTGTGTATTCTTATTGAGTGTGGTGGGAGAATATCCTGGATTAAAATGTTAAACAAATAGTCTAATAAAGAAATTTACCTTTTTTTTTTTTTTCCTCCTCC
>VZTL01065531.1:0-22766 GCA_013400535.1 Scopus umbretta | reverse complement strand
CGTTATGGTGGTTGCAAGTCTACAACAAATACAAGCCTGTCAAAAACTCAGGAGTTAAATAATGTAGAAGGAAGGGATGAAAAAAAAAGCTGCTTTATGTAGGCAAGTTTTGACTTTTAATAATGTATTTTATTTAACTTTTCTAGAACTGTGCTGCCAAGTGGCCCTTAATTTACAGAGCTGTCATCCACTTGAATGCTGTGGAACAGCTTGTTTTGAAAGAAACTGCAGAACAAAACTTGGTTTTATGTTACTGGAAAGATGTGTGCTTTCTTTCAGTATCAGCAGGCAATCAGAGTTTCTATGGACCTGGTGTTAACAGAGTTATAACAGCATGAAACTCGAATAATATGGTGATGAATGAGCATGCAGGTTGGGGGGAAAAAAAAAAATCATGTGCTTTGGAACAGAACGGTGTTTCGTAGCCAAGGAGGATCCTGCCACTATATATGGTCACTTCTTTGTTCGTGTTTGTTCAGGAAGAGCCACACCTTAGGTGCTTCATGGGCTTGACACCTCAGGGTGATAACTGACTGTCACTTTGCTGTGTATGTGGGACGAGCACTCTGATATAATACTCTGAGTCGGACATGCCTGTTTGCATGTTGCAGCTTGTGTTATTTTTGTTTCAAGCTTGTGAGCACAAATATGAACTGAATTTCTGCACCTCTGCCCATTGGCATTGATGGAATGGGGTTTCTCAGAAACCATCTCTGAATAATTCTGGAAGGATTTGTATCTGCAGCACAACAACTTCTTTACATTAGTAAATAGTCTGGCTTTATGACTAATTCATATTTTTTCCTGTTACTTAAATCTTTATGCTTTCTTTCCATTGATAAAGACAGGGAGATCACAATGGGACATACCCATTGATATAGTAGAGTCAAGGATTAACCAATTCTCACTAAGCACAGGCAGAAAAGCAAATGAATTAAGTGGAGAAAGAGGAACAGAGGCTACATCTCTTTCAGGAAATGAATTATTAGGTAGTAATTTACTCTTAAAGCTTAATTATATTAATTAGATATTACATAGATATCTACAAAAATGGCCTTGAGGACATAAGTTGCTGCCATGTTGGTCTCTCTTGAGCATTTCCCTGCGCTTGACTCTAAGCCTTGGCAGATACGTAGGGTCCTGCCCACCCAGCAGGCACTCTCTGGCTGCTCCTGAGCTGGGGCCTTTACGATTCACATGGGCCATGAGTGTGGCATTGATGATGGCCTCCAAAGACAGCCCATATTCACCTGTCATATTTTCCACATTGATTACAGGATGAATGCAGGGAGGAAGCAGATGGCTTATCTTCCATTTTGCAGCTCCCTCCTTACTGCCTGATATTCCTACTTGCCCTTGGTCTCACAGAAATCCAGCAATGGTGCCTTGCCACTGAAATGGACACTGACTCCATCTCCCCAGTGTGTGGCGAAGGGCCACAGTAAAAGCAGGAAATAGCAGGCTTCTGCCTCCGAGATCAGGGGTCAGAAAGTCCATATTTAAAAAGATGGGTGAAACATTCCAGTAAAATTTGATTTTACTGTGGTGCCAGCCCTGCAAGAGCAGCATAAGAAGATGGTCTACTTCTCTGGGTAATATTTCAAGTGACTTCTTGCATTAGTTTAACTGACAAGACACAGAATCAGCTCAGTGATTTTTCTCCTGCCTGGATGGATATTTCTGGGGAAATATGACATCTGTGTCTCCCAAGTTGGATCAGAGCCTGTATCCAGTGCATCTCACAAGCGTACAGAAAAGCTGTTCAGTGCTAAGACTCAGTCCTAGAGACTTATGTGGTCCCTGCACTGAGGACCACCTTTATTTGGGTTGTAAGTGCATCTAAAGAACTGTGGTCTGTGAAACCAAAGCAAAACATATGTATGTAGCCATGGTAACCTTCAGAAGTTCCCTCACATCAAGAGAGTATGGGGGTATAGGAACAATGAGAGGATGGGCTGCATACCTAATGGTGGGACATGGCCTGGCAGGGTTGTGCTTTTATTCCTGGTTGGTAGGAGAGTATGGAAACCTACCCTTTCCCTGGTCTCAGTTGTGTAGTGGGGCTGATTAGAATAAACAGCTATTTCTTCCAAATTGATTGCATGGTCTGCATGAGTTCCTCATTTATACCCATATGAAGTTCAAAGGCCTCTTCCCTGTTCGGAATTCCAGCAGACCTCTTTTTGCCTGGTTACCCTGCCTTGGCAATGTCATGTGTCCCAAGGTGTGTCCACCCAGCTTTTTGAAGAAAGGAATGCTTTTTGAAGAAAGCCTTCCCATCATCACTACTTGCTGTGCTTTGAATTGAGCTGCAAGTCTTGGAGTACACAGCTTAACTGAATTCCTTTTGCATGAAGCTAATTTGTCAACGTTCTCCAGCGGCACACCTAATGGGACAGAGGGTCAGGCTAGAGCTCATCCAACGTAAACCTTGAAATGCACATGATGTGGTTGCTGGGTCCTCAAGCAGTGACTCTCTTGCTCTACAAATCTGCCTCTGTTGGGACGCAGGGCTTGCAGGCAGAGATCTTCTTCCCACTGTTGTGTCTCTTCTCACTTTCTTCAGCTCCCTTCCAGTGATTCCAGATTGCTCCTTGCATTCTTCAAATCCTTCTTCAAAATCTGACTTCTTTACAATTTTCTTCCACTATCGCTTTCCAGTCATGAGCAAGCTAGCTCTGAACATAGGGGAAACATGAAGCAGACCGCAGGGTGGTCAGAAAGCCACAGGCCTGGTGTCTGCATTGTCTGGAAAGAATTAACAAGCAAGACAAAGATGAAGGCTGGGCTCTTAAGAATTTTTTTATCTGTCTTTTGTTCCCAGTCCTCACCAGCCATGAGATATGCTCTCTCAGCTGGATGGGTGTTTTCATAATTTTTTTCAAATATGTGTATTTTATTAAATTTAAAAGAAGCAAGTTTAAAAATAGGATGAAGCACTGGGCTGAGGTCTCTGTTAGCCAATATACACACAAAGGGGTGTGTATGCAATTCCACTGTCCTGCATGCCCAATGCATACAGATTTTTACTGATGGAAAAGCGGCCAATCTAGTGATGTTGAAGGTGGCTGGGACTCGGTTTCTGCTCCTGAAAACACTGGGGTGTATTTAACCTTGTGCGTCGGAGTGGTATGGGTATATGTTGCCTACATATATGCTTTGGGACCTTCAGGGGAACAAGGTGCTTAGCTAGTTAAGGACAAGCATGTGCACATAGATCAAGAATGATTAAACTTGGCTGCGCGAAGGCCTCCTCCCTCCCCTGGTCCTTCTCCCCCTACGTCTTGTCTCCAAAAGTGTATTAAACAATTTCCAAACTGACTGACGTGCTCTGGGGATTGTAATTATTTGAGATCTCTACACTTCCCAAGTTCTGGAGGTAATTATCATTTGGCCTTATCCTTCAAAGTGTACTTGCTGAGTGTGGAGCTCTTATAACTGCGTGCCTCTGAGATATTCCTTACATAACTCCCAAGTTATGAAAATCCAGTGTTTAATTTTTACAGGCGATGAGATTGCTTGGTCTATTGTTTCTTGTTAAATTCACCACACCAAATTCCACCCCATGGGAACTGAAGCCAGTCAGTAACTGAGATGAGGATTTAGCCCATTCTTTTCTGACAAAATTGGGATATTTCACTTATTTGATAATGCATCTGTTAAAGGGACAAATTCCTGTGCAGTGTGTCAGCCACTCCTGTATTAAAATCTTACCTTAGATGTGTTAGGATTCTCATTCAAACTTGTAAAGTGATTTAGCTTATAAGAAAAGAGAAATATATGTTTTTTCTGTACTCATTGATCTTGTCTTTTGATGCCATGCCCATTGTGCTACAATGCATCTGGAAAATGGCCCATGATTTTTCTTAAGGCAGGAAATAGTATTTATGGCTGTACAATAATGTTTTACAGAGTATATGATGAAAAGATTACCAACTTCATTTTCAAATCAAGTCCAAACAATGACAGAAGCTATCAAGGTACTGTGCTTTGTTTCACAGTTTCTCAGGAATATGCCTGAAATTCTGCCTTCATTAGATATCCTTTCCACACTGCATGCTTCAGGGTCTGAACAGATATGCTACAAAACATAGAAACAGAAAGCACAAAACAAAGTGTAAAATGAAACAAATACAGCAGTGAAATATATCTGCAATGAACAGCTTTAATTGATGGAAATCTGCCTGTATGTTGCCCTGAAAGAAGCAATATTTTAAGCAAGGGTGAGCAGGAATACTTGTACTTCCTTTAATCATGTTATATAGTTTTCAGGTAGCTGAATTCAGGATGGATAGTCAAGCAGCAACTTTTTCTTACAATATGTCATTAAAGAGTGGAGCTCATTGCCACTATGTGCTTTAGAAAATAACGGATAGCAAGATTCAACAATTCATGTGAAAGTTCAGGTAGGCAGCTGCCACAGCAGGATCTGCAGAAATGGTAGCAATGAGTGCTAAAAAACCCTCAGGCTGTGAAGTAACCTACAGTTCTTAATGGTTAGGATAACTTCTATGGGACGCAGAATCTTTACATCAGTCTTGTGTATCTTTTTTCCTTAACATATTTATAGGTGGTACTACCTGGGGATAATGAACTAGCTGGAGTAGAGATCTGGTTGTGTACGGACAAATCCAGTGTTTTCATTTTCCTTTCCCTTCCATCTACAAAGATGTGTCATTTTGATTCTGCTGAGAGGAGGGTGTTGTACAGGCTTCATAAGAAGCATAATTTATTGGTGTAGCTTCTGAAGGGTGAAGCTGAAGGAATCTCTCTCTTCAGGATGCGAAAAAACCAGCATTAACTCTCACCTCTCAGGCTTTCTTACTGGCAGAAAAGATCGACAACTAAACTGCGTGCCATATGGGTTTGGTTAAAGCCTCTTGAAACATAATATAGCTGTTCTAAAAGGAATTTGGTTTCTTATCCCTTATTTTCTTGATAGCGTAGTCTTTACAGGCTTGGAGCAGTCTTAAAGTAAGTTATTGATATTGTCCAATATCAGTAGCTGACTGATGATGCCATGGAGAGCCCATTCCAGTTATGCATCTTTGGGAAGCCAAGGGACTGAAGTACCCAAGAGTCACATTCCTCCACGGTGCTGCAAAGGCCAGGAGCATGCTTTGCCAGTGCTGTGGGCTTTTCTTTTCTCTTATAGCGGGAGGGAAGAGGAAAGAGAGCACAGAAACTAGGAGTCATACTGTCTGTCCCTGGCTTCAGCTGGCCACAGCCACCACTCGTGTTGTGTGACTGTCACGCAGCATGTGTGGGCATAGGTATGAGCTTCTGTCTGTGATGTGATACCTGGCAGAAGGGAATAGACAACCGCATAGCTTTTTCCTTCTCTCCTTCTGTACCCTATTTACATCTCTGGGAACTGGGCTTTAGAGTAAAAATGGTGGAAACAGATGTTTTCCGTATGGGACTATGGGGCTTACCAGTTGTACTGTGCGGGGAGACTGACTCAGACTGATTGTTGCAGTGACCTGGGGTGTCCAGAGTATTCCAGAGTCCTTGCAAAAATGAGCATGTCATTGGGATGGAAGCTGTCTGAAGTCTCCTGGAAGCTGATGATTGTAAAAGCCACCTTTGCCTTAGAATAAATGTAAAAAACCTGAAATGGTAGAGGCTGATGGCCATGACACAATACATCGAAGGTCATCTAGGACATGAGCTGTTTCACTGCAAGGGTTTCAGAAGGGGCTAGAAGCAAGCAATAGGGTAAGTCTGGGTGTGGGCTGGATAAAACAGTGTGTAGGCAGTGCAGCCGGGTTACCACAAAAGCGGGCAGAGACCACTGGAGAAAGCCAAGAATGGTCAAACGAGCTTCAGTAATGGGGCTCTGAGAGGAGAAGAAGAATAACAAGAAAAAAGGTCATGGTTTTTGGGTAAAGTGCTGGCTGGTGAATAAAAGGCTTGGAATAAAGAGCAAAGACATTCCTTCTTAGTTTGATGATTGTATTAAGAGTGGTACAGTTTAATGCCCATTTTCAGTAAATAAACAGGGTTGCTACCCTGTTTATACACAATTCAATCTTCAGTTTCCTCAACAAAAACAATATGAACATTAGCTAAAGACTCTGGCCCAAAGGGGTAATAGTAGTCTCTAACGGGAATAAATAGAGGGTAAGCAGTGCTCTTTCAACCCACTCTTTGAAGAGTGAGCTGAACACAGCCTTTAAGAAGGGTGCAGGTACACAAATATTTACCTACTAGGTCTCTATTCATGATGGGTTCAGCCCTATTGTACTCAGTTGTCGCTTTCGCTCCTCCAGAGATTTGTGTCCTGACGGGTGACCTGCATTTGCAAGCAGTAATTAGTGAACTGGGTGGCCGTGCACCCTCACCGGGCATTTTCAATGAATGGCAAGCTGTGTGTGCTGCACTGACAAAATCCCATGCATTTTCTCCAGCTTTGGGGGAAACTCAGAATTCATCCCTGGATCAGCCTGGGGCTCCTGTTATTGATTTGCATCCCGGGAGCCTGTGGTAACACTAATGGAGGATTAGGGCCTCGTTACAGTAATTGCTGGATAGAAAGTGTCATCTTTTGGAAATGTCTGTTGGCAGAGCTGCTTTTCTCATTTACCTGCCCTGTAATTAAGATACAATTGGGAAAGGTCTTGACAAATAACTGTCACTTTCACATTGTGCCTGTCATGTAGTTTGATCGTGGTAAACCATTTTATGAGATTAATTCAGTGTAATCTTGGATTTGCAGTTTTGTGAGATTAACTGAAACGGTATATTTTTTAACAGAAGTGGGCAGATGGTCTAGGATTAAAGTGGAGAATGGGAATTCTGTTCCAGCCAGACTGGCCTGAAGGAACGAGCTGCATTGTTCGGATTAATTTCCTCCTGGGAACGTGCAAGACTGAGGCGAAAACACGCTGTAGGTGAAGAAGGGAGTCGCTGGCCTTCTGTGATGTCTCCATTTTTTTTTTTTTCCTAGTACCAAGGGCCCTGTGTGGAACAGACTGGGGCTGGTGGATCTCGGAGGAGGGCCTGGAGAGGCAGGCAGCAGGTCTGCAGGCAGGAGCTGCTCCCAGGTGCCACCGCTGAACCCCACGTGGCAGCGGACAAAGGCCCTATTGAGAGGGGACAGGGAGGCAGGGCTGCGGCCGGGGTGGAGGAACACGATAGCAGCCTCTCAAGGCCAGGGAATCTGTAAAATAAATTGCCGGGCAGCGCGAATGTGGAGGTGAGGAATGTGAAACCGGAGTCGAGTTATTTGGGAGCAGCGCCTGTCCAGCGCCGCACTAGACGTTACTGGCCAACAGAAGCGGCATAGCTGGTTATAAAATATAGTGTCGATGAGACAAACTCTTTGTTGGTATGAATAACTTAAACTCTAGTCAGATCAACTCTCCACTTTTACCCGGGAACGTGGGCAGCCTATGTGGCTCGCTGGCCATTGCCCGGCCACCTTCCTGGGTCCGGCCGGGCTATTAGAGTCTGGCAGCCGGAGCTGGTGCAGCCTCTGCAGCCTGCTTGTGGAGGCACATTGCAAAATGACTGCTGCGTCCTGGCCAAGGCTGTGCTCTCTTCTGCTTGTGGTTACATCCCAGACGCATTCTTGGGCTGTTCCACCCAAGGATGAGGTTTAAGGCAGAGTCAAGGCTGTGCTCACCGAAAGCCGTGGTTGTGCATTCCCCCCTTGTCCTGTGTTTTGGCTCTTGTTTTCATCCTTTCTCTACTGATTATAGTTACATCTCCGGGGTTTTCCTTCTGCCAGGGGAGGTCTGGCCCACTACAAGTACAGGTGCTCTCCTAAAGGCTGTGTATGGGTCCACACAGGCAGAGGGGAGAGGGGCAGGAGAAAGGCACTGCCCCTTTCTGGGGAATTTTTGGGAATGCACTTCCCCAGAAAGTGGCAGTAGTGCCTTTCTTCTGCTCCTGCTGCTCACCAGACTGCTCCTTCAGGGATGGCAGCATCCTGGCCTCTCTAACCTGCCTTGTGGCTATACTTTGCAGATATCTTCAAGAAAGAGAATGTACCAATACTTTATGCTGAAAAAGCAGCTGATCAGCAGGCAGGAAAAAAGGTTAAAATCCAGATATGGCTTTGCAAGTGCTTTTCTGTGGAGCAGGCAGCAGATCTGGTCTCCTCACACTTCCCATTTCTGCTCTTTCTCTACTAGATCAGCTGCTGACAGAACAGCCCAAACCAGCGGAAAATAGTGACTGGTGCATTTCAGCTGAGGCTAATTAGAGAAAGAAATGAAAATTAAACTTGAATTGGGCAGTCAGTCTTCTTGTCAATCCCCATGTTGTGCTATTTCATTCTTAAAAGTCTTGCAGTGCTAAGTGTTAAGGAATGTTGCAGTACAACAAAAAGAAAATAAGGACCCAAAAGAGCCGATTCCTTTGATGCAGACAAGCAAAGCATATGGTAGGCAAAGCCTGTTGTAACAACCAGGTCTTCTTATCTGACAAATTTTGTATGACATCAACTTTGTTTATAGTTCGTAACATTACTAAGAGGAGTGCTCTGAACGGAGACTCAAGTGTTTACTATCATAGCAGAGGAACAAAAAATTGGAAATGGAATCAGATCTCTTTTAAAAGGAAAAAGCCTGATTAATACTAAGACAACTGACCTATTGTCTAAACAGTGGTTTTAAACTTGATTTAGCTTGTAACAAAATGTAACAGTACCCACCACGACATGTATTATGTCTAATGTTTTCCCTTGGGGTGGAATGAAGGAATAGTTCGTTCTTCTAACTTGTTCCAGGTATAAAAATAATGGTGCCTTTTGTTACTTTAAAGATATCCCCAGAAGCTGATAGCGTTATTTAACAAGTGTCAGTATCCTGTGCTATGTCCCTGAAGAACCTCTGCACCTCTGTGGAACATGACCAACAGTTCATTAAACCGGATGGACAAAAAATATAGCAATAAGAATCTGTTATGTGTAACTTTTGATTATCTCATTTAGTTTACATGTTACTTACCTGTATGCATTTCAACAACCTAAATTCTAATTAAACTGAACAATAAACTCTAACTTTTCAGTCATAAGGTTCCTGCATCCTCTCTTTAACAGCAATATTTTAAGGAACCTGAAATATATTTGTAACTTCTCCAAGCTCTGGATCCATTTTCCGTGTTTAAGAATTGGAATGGAACTGGCTAAATATTTGTAACCAATAAAGAGATTTTGGCTTATATGTGGAGTAATTTTATTCATTCTTTGTATATATTGGGATGACTTAATTTATACTGAGGTTCTTGAACAGATGTTTTCACATTTCAGAAATTGCCTGAATTTTTAGTTCAAATAATTATTCCTAAAATGGAAACAATAAGTTGCTATTGGCTGCTGTTAACTCTTTGCTATTCTTGCTGTTCTTAAGTTTGGTTCTGCCTGGACTTTACAGCCATGCTGTCTGGCTTTGATTACCTAGATACCATTATTTGGAAAAGGCAAAATGAATACTTTGCAAATTAGCTATAGATTGTGTTCTTTGCCTAATCTCTGAGATTTAAAGGTAATCTAGTAACCTAGTTGTCATTTAATGAACATTTAAAAAATGCAAGTGTAAGAAAGGAAAAGGAGCTTATGATATGGAGCATCTCATTCCTCCATTGACTCTTCTTGTTTTTGGGATTCATGGTATTAGCTGTCAGTGAGATCTGTTGCTTTTAGGTGTGTATTGCCATATCCTCCTGTATCTGTGTGCATTATTTCATTTTCACCGAAGCCGGAAAGTGTTCATCCACATTCCCAGGAAAGAGGCTCTCTTAAGAAGCACTTATTAATTCTGACTTCCTCGAGGAGTATCTGTCTTCCCCAGCATTTCACCTGTCTTTCGTTCTTGCCTGTAGCTCGCTGGCCTAGCAATGAAAGTTGAAATCTGGCTCTCACCTAAGTCATGTCTATTTATGGTAGAGCCCAGATTTAGAGAGCAAAATCCTTCCTTTCTCCCTTTAAATGTAAATCAGTGCCATGATATGTGATGACAGTCCTGATGAAGTGTCTCAAAGCCTGTCTCCTTGTGAAACAACATGTGCACTTAAACAGAATAATTTCTAGCTTCCTTCTAATATAGGAAAGCTATTTATTATGTAACTTTCAAATCCTTTTCTAAAGATAGACTTGCTTGTAAAAAGCGCTTAAAACTTTAGAGACTGAAATTCCCAATAAAGTGCTGCTGTCATTCCTGTGGTATTTTGCCTGTCAACTTCTGGTGGGTCCGCTAAAGATCAATAGATGGGACAGTGCTAGGCTTCTCTCAGAGAGGCTAGAAGGTTTCTAAATGTATATGTTTTCTGATGGCTCCCCTGCCACTTCTCTTCGTCACCTCTTCTTGTCCCAATTTATCTGTGTGTCCAGAAAAAGCTGGATTGAGAGTAGCTCATTTGTCTTCTAGCAGATGTCTGCTGCTAATGACTTTTTTGTTCTACACTCGCTTGGACTGTATGTAAAACAGTAAACTAGAGATGAAATGACCCATATTATGTTTGTAATCTCCTGTGCCATCTGATCTCCATTTAGGAATTTAGATTTAATTGTTCTTGTGTAGGCTGGTAGATATTCATCTGTGATGTGGGATAGGCAGTCCTTAATATTGTTTTGGATTGTGTATTTCAATTTTTGCACTCTTGTGCCCAGAGCATAGGATGTACATCAAATGCTAGGTCTGACTTCCATTGAAGTCAAAGCAGCAAGGGCAGGATTTGCCTCCTATGCAAGATTTTATTAATCTAAAGAAATAATTGCTCATCCTTGTTCTGTTCTGCCAGCTTTTAATATTATCTCATAAAAAAAGTAAGAAAGAAAAACAAAGAAATGCCTCATATAGAAATGCTTGTACTGAAGCTGTATCACAAATTGGAATTAAGTGTTGCCTTTTGGAGTATCATTCTTGCTGGGACTCTTTGTTCCCAAACATTTATGATTTAAACCAGAATATCAACACATTGTATAATAATATGA
Organism: Scopus umbretta; assembly: GCA_013400535.1. NCBI lineage: Eukaryota > Metazoa > Chordata > Aves > Pelecaniformes > Scopidae > Scopus > Scopus umbretta. Next base: position 11,827 of record VZTL01065531.1, on the reverse strand, counting down.
ACATTCTTTTGAAGTACAAGCTGAAGAGATGAGGGTAAAGGGGAAAATGTTGTGTGTGTGTGTGTTTTTTAAAGCAGGGTACTGTATTGTGAGAAAACTACTGTACTCACTCTCTTCATTCAGTCGGAAAAGATTCACAAGTCTTTCATGTCAAAATGAACTGCTTTTCCAACTCAACTATTATTCTTCAGTGTTGCTGCCCAGGAAACCGAATAGGAGATTAACAAAGTGTCTGGCTAAAAGGATGTCGTTTAAAAAACTTACCGCTGTGTTTATAGTTGTGCAAGACCAGCTAATAGATCACTTGAAAGTGCGGAAATTGGAAAATGGCACTCTGTAGTTGTGGAAAATCCCATTGCTCAGAATTCAGATGTTTTGTAAAGGAGAGAATTTTCTTCAGCAGATTTGGCTGAATTTTTGACATTCTTGTGTTATCTCATTCTGCTGGAGGAATGTAAACAGTGCTCATCTGTCAGTATAGCTGTTGCAGCTGGATGGCCTTTGGGACTGGGATTTTTTAAAAAAATGAAGATGTATCCTGAATGTGGTAGTTACAGACTGGCAGCTCTAAATAATAAAATTTCCACTGTCATGGGTGAGGTAGGACAGAAGATTTGCTTTGTGTTGCCCCATTGGTCTGTCTACTGTGACTTGCAAAGGAATTAAGTCCAGGCTGGGTATGTAAACAGATTTGATGCCTGACTTCCTGCTCCACTAAAGAGACCAATAAAGATGCCATTAATTAACAGTGAACAAGTGTGAAAGCCAAAACTAAAATCCCCTTTTTGTCAGTTTCTAGTACTATTTTTTAGAAGCTTGAAAAGTTTTGCCTGTAGTGATTAGAAAACATTCACTTTTCCTTGTCAGCGTTGTCTACAAAACAGTGAAATTGAGTGTAATCCTGCACTACCCTGCATCTCTGGCTACATTGCAGCATACTATTTTCTCAACAGCTGTGAACCTCAGACTGGGTATCGCATGGATGTTAGCCACCCTTCTGTTTTCTTCCATCTACTTCACCAGAGCTACCCTCAGCCATGCATTCCCATTCATTCCTTTTCTAAATGAGTGTGCTGCAAGCAGAAGTTGGTGTAGATACATGAACTTAGCTTAAAAAATCTTGCCATGGAGAACAGTCCAAAGCAGTGGAACTAACTCTTCATCTCAGATACAACTTCTTAAACGTCTCATGTATACGTCTTGTATTAACCAGAACAGGGCACAGGAACTTGAACCCAGGACTCGGTACTGGACTGCTGTCTTCTTTGGCCTTACACTTGCTCCAAATATTGTATTCCTCCCGTCTTACACTAGCCCAGCTCCAAAGTGAGAATTCGTCTCTGACCTTCTCTTCCCAGTAATCCAATATTTAAGGCAGGAGGTGGTAGTTGAGAGTGCTGGGTCTGTACCTGGCAAGAATGAGGGTTGAACTTGGTGTCCCATTCTGTGCTCACAACTGCTGGGTGAGCTGGGCTAGGTTTAACATAGTCTACAAGCAGAATTTGGAGGTGCTCAGAAAATGCACAAGAGCCTGCGCCTCATTTGACTGATGAGAACTTGGACACCCCACAGCTTAGGCAGCTGGGTGGAGATCTTATGGATCGCTTGCTTGAACTTGCATACCCAAATTTCTTCTAAATTGCTCTAAGTGCCTATTTATTTATTTATTCATTCAGATTAGGCCCTTTCTTTTGCCCTGCTTCAGTTTCCATCCAGAATAGAATAATAACAACAATTGCTGCCTCTCCAAGTTGTTGTGTAATGAATATTCAAAGGCCTGAAAAACACCCATCTATGATGATAGCAGGGGTTACTATGTACTGAACACAGCTAAGTTACCTAGTCATTGTAGCTTCTGATTCAGGAGAAGCAGACTGAAGCGATACTTATTTTGCCTCCTTCTCTAGATGTACCTTTGTATTGATGAGAATTTATGGAAGACTACTTTTTCTTCATGCAGCTCCCTCTTTGTTTTCTTTCTCATACACACACCATATAAGCCACTCTCTGCAAATTTTCCCAGTCCAGCCATGGTGGATGAAATTATTTTTTGATACTTGCTGTCATTTCCAAGTAAAGTGGGATTTTCACCTCCTGTAAATATAGAGCCTTACACAGAAGTAGAATTACACTTATCTGTCAAAAGCTACAAAGTGTGTGTACATGCGCCCCTGTACACAAGGATGAGGGTCATCGCTGCGGGTAGATTTAACACTTATGTATAGCATCAGCTCAGTCATATACTTGTGATTTAAAAGATTTGTATGTAAAGCGTTTTTAAGAAGCATAATCCAATTGTATGTTTCATTAACAAAATGACTAATGTTACTAAATATTATGACAAAAGTGCTGACAGAACTTAAGCTCTAATCTGTGAATGCAGCATTATAATTTTACGAGAGTAGCTGCTCTTAATAAACATCAAAGTACACATAATTATTATGTGACTTTAGCTCTTTTTTCCCACGATACTATAGTTGATCTTGACAACAGCTTGCGTTAAGTGCAGTGTTTTAACTCCCCTGATGATAAAGTTTAAAAATACCTTAGGTTCATATTGTTCCACTCTGCCATTATCCTCCTTCAGTTGGCTCAGGGGATGACCTTCATTCACTCTTGTCTGGAGGCAGGGTTTGGACATGGTGGACAGTGTCTTTTGGGGGCTGTTGTGTGTGCATTTTGGGAAATGGAACCAAGGAGAGGGGACAGCCTGAAACTTCCCATTTTCTTGTGGAAGAGCCCCCCCATTTTGAATATAAGCTTAGGCTGTGTTAGTATTTGGAGGTTACCTTTATATTTCTCTGAAGTTCATTGATCTCAAAAGCAAAGCAAAACAAAACCAGAACAACTGTAAGATTTGGAGCAGAGATTGCCTTTCTAAAAAAGCAGATGTGGAGCAATGGAGGGTGCTCTATTGTGGTCGGACCCGAGTGATGTTCTGTCCTGCTGACGGGAAACTCGCAGCGTGGCCATGAAGCCTGCATTCTGCAAGAGGCCCTGTGGCTGGGCTTCTGTAAAGGCATTGTTCTTTTGTCTAAATATTCTTGATGGAGGTTTTGATAATAACTTGGGAGAGTGGGGACAATTTAGCTCTAATCTTCCACAGTTGAAAAGTGCAATATAGAAGGGTCAGCTTTAGGGGGTTTGAGGGACAATTGTGTTTTAAGCAAAAGAAACAGAATAAAAGCTGGCTCATCACTTACCTCTGTAGATCTTAGCCATGTTTTATCTCCTCCTTTCCATGAATGGTATCATCTGTCAAGCCAAAATCTGAAATATTTATTTGAGAAATTCCCCTAATATACGGACAAGTACGCTGTGTACAAAGATTTCAACGCATTTGCTGGCACTTGGAGTCTCCTTCTGTGCTCTTTTTCACCCTATCCTTGAGTTCCTGAGCTGGTATGAACAGGTCATTTTCTGATAAAACACATTACAGTGTGTGTCCTAGTAAGTTACATTCTAGGGAGAAGAAAATACAGAGCCAAATCATGAATCTAATGAAAGAAATACTTATCATAGTCTACAGACAAATAGAAATATATTAATATCATCAGCACTGTTGTTGCATTTACTGGCATCTTTAGTTTATTTTCTGTCTTAATGGGCAGATGCATTTGCTCTTTGTGCAAACAAAAGAGTATTCAAACCCCCTGACTAGAAACAAATGATCACACATTGTACCTGTATCTCTCGAACTGAGAACAGAACAAAATCATCATTTTTGTCAGGCATGCTTTATAGCTATGCATTCCTGCACATAAAGGCCCAAGCAGGATCCTTCTCGAATGACACAGATGATTATTATTTTCTTCCCAAGGGAAAGTGGTATTACAGCATCAGTATTATCCACTGGTAATGAGGTGCTCACAGATGAAAAGAGGAGGGGTAAGACAGACATAATATGAGTGACTACCCTGTGGCAAATATTGCTTTAAAAATGTTTTCATAACACTTCAAAGAGTCTGAGTGAGGGGATCATGTGGTAAAACTGTCTAACTCTTGCTTTAAACAATGGGGACTTCCACCCCCAGTCCTGGGTAACCCTGTTAATATTGCTGGTAGTGCCTTTGCTTGATGCCAAGTACATGATTAAGATTCTGATTCAACAAATCAGAGGTGATCACTTAACCAGAAAGTATCATATGATAGATGAAAGGCTTCTGAGAGGGAGCTCTCCTCACTTCTGCAGATCTGCTTTGTGTTTCTTCCTTACTGCAGTCTCCACCACCATTGCTAATATCTGTAAAGGTCTCTGGAAAGAATAACTCCGTGGCACTGGCTAAATGTTTTAACAGTGATGAGTGTTAGATGAAAGGATGGGGGAATACTGTCAGTGAAAAATATTTGCTTTTGGTTCTGAAATGTTATGTGGTGAGGCTACCTTTTTGTAACAGCTGAGATAATGGGTGCAGCAGAGATGCAGACCTTACCATCTCTACGAGATGGCTTCCTTGGAGGCTTTGCATGTCTGAAGACCGACAGGGTTTACTGATTTGCACAATAATAGGAGCAGTTCTTTCTTCTGGTTTCACTAGAGATCTAATATGGAGAGTATTTCTGAACTGGTCCCTTTGCTTGTAACAAAAGCAGAAACACAATTCAGCTACTTGTAGAGAGATGTAGTAAAGAGTCATTAGCCATTTTTTTTAATGTGAAACCTTCAACATGCATTAAAGAATCAGCTCTCCACACCTGGGTGATACACCAAGTGCTAAGCTGTTCCTCCACAACTACAGAGAGGGTTTCTCAATTTGCCTTGTATATGAAAGACCTTTTTTCCTTTCAATTTTTTTTTTTTTTAACTTTTTTTCTCTGTGTGGATAGTCACTTAATTTCAGTGACATAGGTACTTCTTACACAGTGCATGCATGTTAGTGATGCTTTTCCTTGGTTAAGTGGGCAGCCGAAAGGAGTGCGGAAAAGGGAGAACTGCACGGACAAAACCCAGAGAAGCAGGAGATGTATGTGTGCTGTACCACCAGCGAGGCTGAGCAACCTGATCTGCACAGCATGGCTGGCAGCTCAGGATGGCTGGCAGCTCAGCATGGCATCTGTATGTGGTGTGGCCCCTGGCCCTGCCTGGAGCAGTTCAGCTGCACTGCCCCATGCTGCAAGTTGAAAGCTGCACCCTTAATGTTTTTAAGCAGAAGACCATCAGAGAGCTCTGAATGTGTTTATATCCCTGGTAATTCCGGCACATGAAAATTCCCCAATCAAAACTTAAAATCTGTCTCCTACACCGATAACGTGGTTTAGTGAATGAGCTACTGCCCTGGTAAAACCTTCAAATCTCTCTGCTACTGCTGTAGCGCAGGATGGCCACAACCATTAATCCCTTCCTGGAAGCAGCGATCAGCAGCAGGGGGAGGTGGTGTTTTTCATTGGAAAAGTTTTCTTGTTGGGTGAGTTAAAAGGTAAGATGCCTGGTAAGAATCTGTGCCAAGCTGCTGGGGGAAAAGCAGCGTTGTAACGGGAGCAGGGCCAAGGAAGGGTGTACGTCAGAGGTGAGATGATCCTTCCCTCGAACTCTCTGCTGGAGCAGTGTGTGCAGCGTTAAACACTTGAAATAAAGAAATACAGAGATCCACGGGAGATTGCTGTTTCGTAGGCCGCAGGAATGATCACAGGTATACTTAAAATACGAGGAAAGGCACAGAAAGCAAACTGGTTTTCTCTGAGGCATGAAGGAAAATGTGGTGATAAACTTCAAATGAGTACAAGGTTACTGCAGAACGAAAAGCGGTATGGTATCGTTACACACCCATTGTTGCTAGGACAAGAATGAATGGATTTACGTTTAAAAAAAAAGTTTATGCAAGAAGTTTCAGTGGAAAAAGGTATTAGGAAATACTTTCTCAGGGAAAGGATAGCGAAACGTGGAAAGTGGTTGCCTGAAGATGGTGAAGATTGGTACTGAAGCTTTGAAAAACAAGTTTGAGAAATAGCTGTCAGAAATGTTAGTCAGTCCTTAAAGCACAAGGATGTACTACCTGAGTTCTCCGGCTTCATCTGGACCTTTTTTATGATTTGTATGCTGTATTTTTTTAGTGTTTCATGTAAAGGCTTTATCCTTGAAATTGATTTTTTTCTCTTCACCTATTTTTTCATAAATTCAGCCTTGTTCTTAGTACTGTGATTTTTTTAATGTCCTTTCACTTCTTGTTTATCTCTATAAAATGATAAGACATTTTCATAAAATGCTCTATCAAACAAAAGTATCTCTGCTGTTTGAGGGTATAAAATTGGTTCTGCATAAAAATGCAGATGCTATACTGTTCAGCCACCCATGTTAAAGATTTACTTAAGCTACTGTAAACTGGCCAGAAACATTAAGAATACAAATGGACCCCTCCTGGATTTACACAGGGTGCTCGTGGGAGCGGAGCAGGGCCCTTTCAGTGTGCAGGTATCCGGAGGACAGCTTTGTGTCACCGTGCTCCTGGTGAGTGGTAACTTTGCTCTACCAGCGGAGAGCACTTACAGACTGATGGTATTACAGGTGTAAGTAATGAAGTCAGCTTTGCAGTTTATTTTTGGGATGATAAGGAATTATGGTATCTATCACATTATCCAGATGACTTACCTTAATCATGTCTCACATCAGTGTTTATTGCTTGTTACCTTTCAGTGTGCCAAGCTGCTTGATGCATTGTGCATCGGTGATGCTTTTGTAGTCGGATGATTAAATCACACATTGCATTTAGTTTTAATGGAAAGGATTTCCTTGTCCCTCTCTTCTTTCCCCGAGTTCAGCAAGTAGCCACCATCCCAAAGCTTTTTTTCCTTAGAAATGATGAATGTCTGGCTTCTAAGCTTGGCTCTGATACAGATTTGACTTGCAACTCTCACAAATAATTTCTTCATTCTGCTCAGTGACTCTTTCACCCAAGCAGAACAGATGCTCCTCACCTATATTTCAGCTTTGCCAGGTAACATGTTTGCATGTTATGTTTTGCATATAACCTAGTAGAGCAACTGTAATTAAATCCTGGCAGAAGTCAATGGAAAGGCCAAATGATCCAGGGGTGCTGCTAATAGTAAAGCCAAAATACACTTCTGAGAGAAGTGACCCGAGTCCTTCAGTGCACTGTAAAACTAGGATGACCTCCTTTCTGAAGGCCAGGTCTTACTTCTTCACATTTGCTAGGCAATTCATCACTTGCTTCAGAGACCTCAGCTGAAGCAGTATCTTGAGTGCTCTTTTCTATTCCCTTTTCCTTTCCACTTTCTTAGATGTTCTTGGACCTTGTTTCTTCTTAGTGCTGTCTGCTACACAGAAGACTGGCACTACTTGAGGGCAGAGACAGCACATTTGTTTAAATAATGCTTTAATATTATTCATTAATGTAGAATTTTCCAGTATATGAAAGGAGAATGCCCGGATAAAGTGATAAGCAGTATAGCTACTGGCGAAAATACTTCGTGTTACTTTATATTTTTAAATGGTCTCTGCTCTGTCAGCCATGTTTGCTCCATTTATTTGTTCAGAAGATCCTGTTTGATCCAATGTAAAGATTTCACACAACTCAGTGGGACTTGAAGGGGGATCTATTGAAGTATGGCTACACTGCCTGTATTTTTCTATATCTTTCATGGTCTCTCCAGTTCCAGAGAAGTCAGGTTCTTTAAAGACGCCAGAAATGTCTCCACAGTGCATCAGAGTGTGTGCTTGAAGAAATCTCCCTGTTGTAATACTATCTGTGAGATTCTCAGAAACTGAGAGTGCTGGCCAAAATAACTCCAGAGGGACCAGAGACAGGCCAAAACTAACACGGTTTAAATATCTAGCTCTATAAACTTACACACAGCTTTTCTAGGAGCTGTTTCTTCAGTGAGCATTCTGATGGGATTTCTGAAACTGAAATAAAATGAGGGTCGGTCCCTCAAGTATTTGTCCATGCCACAGTCTGAAGTCACTTGCTAAGAGTGAGCAGATAGTAGTATACAACATGTATAAATAGCAGCTGGGTCCTCTTCCCTCTCATGAGCAGCTCGGGCAGACTGTTGCATTCCTGGTCTGCGTGTTTGGGGTGCAGAGTGAGTTAGTTTAGAAGAAATTGCATGGAAACAGTCTGCATAGTTTTGAAAATATCTACAAATCTAAAAAAATACTCTCGCATAACTTTCGGCCACTTGCTTTGATGACATCTGGCCTCTTGGTGACTCCCTGGGTTGATTTCCCGGGTGTCTGTCAGGCACTTCTGGACCTTGGGGATAAGCACTGACCTGATGTTGTCTCCAGTGATATTTGGGAATTGCACTGCCCTCCCTCTTACATTTCATTTCTTTAGGAGGTTTTTGAGAAGCACTAGCAAACCCTTACAGATACCAAAAGCTTTGCACAGGTGGTTTTTATCCCACAGTTGCTTTACTCAGGGTTTAAGCATGGGCCTTTGCAGGCAGAGAACAAAGCAGACTTGCTAACGCATCTCCTGTCTCTGGAGGTCAGCATACCCTTGGGACTCCCCGGGAGTTTGTCTGAGCTGGATAAGCTACCATTTTCCCTTTTCCTTTGCTGAGCCCCTGATTTGGGAGGATATTAAAAATCTCTGACAGGAGTAAAAAGGACTTGCTGCTCCTTTCATAACTTTTTGCTTCCTCTGTTATTTCCTTGCCTCCCCCCTTGCCCCTCATTCGGTGAATCTTGCCAGGTGATTTGGACCAGGGGGACCATGCCCCTCTCAAAAAAATTATTTTCCCTCCCTGGGAACCATTCTGTTGTTTAGGATTATCCCATTTTGGTGGAACTGTATTGAACTGGGAGGACCTGTCTTGTTACCTCCATTCTACTGCTCCCTGTGGTGTTAGCCCAACAGGGAGGTGGAGAGAAGGCACAAGTGTGCGTATTCAAAATGATGTTGGCAGCTTGTTAAAATGGACAAAAGGGATCATAAACTGTCATCACACTGCATCTATGTAATTTCTGTAAGAAGTTCAACTTGGTGGCAAATCCCCATCTTTTGTTTGATCATAAATATGTCAAGGAAGGACTCTTTATTTCTTGTCTGTTTAAAATTGCCCAAATGCTAGGTTTAAACCTAGGATTTTTTTCTGCCAGTTCATGTTTTATTTTTTATTACCCACCCTCTGTATTATCAAACATATTATCAAACATCACCAACACGGATGTTCTTACAGTTTCTTTAACCAGCCAGGTAATAAGAAGCTGTTCTTTCTTTTCTTGTCTCCTCTCACCAGCTAAAAGTGAAACAAAACTTTGTAGCTGCTTTAAAGACCTTCATACTTATTGACCATGATATTTTTACTTCTGTGAGAAAGTACGAAGTGTCCTAAATTAGATATTCTAGTAGACTTCACAATGGTTTTACAGTGATGTATTCGGGACTGAAGTGCTCTGTTATGGGTAAACCATAATCCGGTGACAAACAGAGGAGAGGTCCAGAGCTGGGTAGAGGCCCCGGGAAGCTTTCTGTCAGTGTCTCTTAGCAAGCAAGTGAAAATACTGACCTGCAAATAACACCTAGTCCTGTTATGGTGTGACAGGCTAGGCTAAATATGGTTAAGAAAAAAAGAGCAGCCTTTCAAATTTGGAAAGAATACAATGCAGTTGTCTGTCCTAGGAAAGAAAAGAGAGAAGATCAGTACCTAATCTATCCAGGAGCCGGGGCGCTGCTTGGCCCAAATACAGTCTGGTATATTTGGGCAAGAGAGACTGGGAAGAGAAAGGAGGAAGGAACTTTGATGCAATAGGAAACTTCTGAATTTATCAAGGCAGGTCCTCTGCACAGCCCTGGAGCTGAGGCCTTATATATAGTCTATGCTATTCTTAGAGCGTGCAGCAGAACAATGGTTCCATTCGAAGAAATTCTTTTATAGCTTGCCAATATAAAGAAGGCTGTGCAAAATGATATGATCATGTAATTGAACACTGTAAATAGATATGCTGACCTAAACGATAATTTTAAATTAGCTCACTTTCCTGCCACATCTAAACTTTGTAGATTTAACAGAATGAGAAAGACTTGATTAATTTTTTCTGAGTTTATAAATGTTCGACTTACTTATATGTGATTTATAAAATCAAGTCATCTGATGGGACAATGATGGGAGCCTGTTTTCTGCTCATTGAAGTAGAAACTAGATTAACTTAGCCCCTTTGCTGGTTTGACCTTAACGTATAGTTATGAAATTAAGATATGCGAATTCTGCGAAATCCAAACCTCAAATGTGAAGAAGGCCTTTTACTTGTTGTGATGCTGCCACAGCTTCCCCTATTAATTAGGATTAATTGGGATTATTAAAATTGGTTCTGTGCAATGCAATAGAACTGGTGGTACAGGCTTGAGTCAGGCAGGTGTAGCCTGAAATTGCATTTTGAATGGCCACTGCCAAGACAGCAAGCTAATGGGACAACCATCGCTGGCTGGTGTAAGCCGCGAAGTGTCCCGGCTTGCGTGGCATCAAGGTGGCTGCTTCGTGCCCTGTATACCATGGGATAGGAGCAGTACTGCACTGTGGAGGTGTTTTTTCCCTTATCAGTGGCCGCGTAGTTATACCAAGGCGCTCGGCACTGCAGGCAGGCTTTGCTTTTTGCAGCGGACGACACAGAGCAGCATGCGGCGGATGCAGAGAGGGAGCTGATGGGGGCGGAGGTGGCAGGGCCAGGGGTGGTGCCTGGAGCAGCAGGTTCCTGCTGCAGGGGATAATGTGAAGCCTCCCGGTAGTCAAAATTGTCAAGGTGGGGCAAACCCGGTGTTTTGGGTTGCAAGGCGAGAGCAGGGCAGGGAGTGGTTGGGCTGGCCAAGGGCCCAGCCTTCAGCTGTGTGTCCAGAAAATAAGATGCCAAAAGGAAAAACAAAACCAGAGTATGCCAGAAGTAGCAAGTGGTCTGCAAAGCAGGCGTTTTGATTTGATTGCCTGATGCTGGGATTGTCGTGGGAGCAGGTAGGAGTGGAGCAGGGCCTTGTACCCACTACCAGCCTTGGGCAAAGGGTAGTCCTCACCAGGGATTCCCAGGCACCACGTTCCCCTTTGGGATGCTGCAGCACAAAGTTCTGGGTCATTCCCTGAGCACCCTTCCTAGAGGTCCAGCCTGACTTGTGGCACATAGTTAAGCCATCAGGATCCTCTCTGGAGTGGTTTTGATGCAGCGTTATGAACTCACACCAGATGAATGTGTTATGTCATGGGGGCCATGACACTTTTCTTATAGCCTTTAGATATTACGTCTCAAAAAGAAATCACAAACGTTGAAGTAAAGTGTTTCTAAAGCATTGCCATACTGAATTTTAAGTGCGTGGCACCTGGGAAATTATTAGCAGGACTGACATCCAGCCATTTCACCTTGGCTGCTTTTTCCATGTGGTGCCGTATACCCTTGCTTAGTAGCTGGGACTTCTGCTGAATTTCATTTTGTTTCCCTGCTTGTAGCCTTAAGCTGTGGGCCAAGTGGCAGGCTGATATGAAACCCAGCTGCGTGGTAAAGGTGTCGCTGTGGAAGAGGTGTGCCCCTGTATTCACTAAGGAGCGATAAGTAACTCCTTCCCGAGGTGATCACTCCGGGCGACTTCTGGAGGGAGATCCTTTTTTTCTGTGTTCAGTTCTGCTGAACTGGCATTGGAATTCATAATAAATGTGGTGGTGGCTTCTCTCCTTTCTCTGGTGATTTAAACCATGCATTTTTAACATTGCGGCTAGAAAGAGAAAATGTGAGCGTCGAGGGCTGAGCTGGGAATGGGACCCAGAAGTTGGAGCTGCCTGACTTCTGTGTGTCTGGAGCCTCAGCTGGAAAGCTGCTTTGCGTTTGTTTGATTTGCATTGATATGCTGTTACATCATATATGTGATACAATAGACTAAAAAAA
>VZTL01065530.1:2531-17648 GCA_013400535.1 Scopus umbretta | reverse complement strand
AGGGACGGGGGTCTCGCACCCTGTTCTTGCACCTCCAGCTGCAATCCTTCTCCCACAACCAGGGCTGTCTGCTCTAGAGAACATGGTTGGAGCACGAACGCAGCTGAATACACCTGCCAAGGAGCATGGGGCAAGCGTAGCCCTGGCTTCCTGCAGCCTGTGTGCTGTACCTTGTTGTTGGAGGAGAAGGCATAAACAACCAGCGGCCGCTCACGGCTATTGATAAAGTCGATGGCTTCGTCCATGTTGGCCACCACAACGATGGGCAGGATGGGCCCGAAGATCTCCTCCTGCATGATGGGATCGGAGGGCTGCAAGTCCACCAGCACCGTGGGAGCTGCAGAGGGAGAAACCCGAAGGCATCAGCCGTGCACAGAGGTTGGAGATGACGCCTTGGTCCTCTCCCCAAGACCCTCCTCTAAGACAGGATACCTTGCCAAGCGCCCCAATTCCTGTGCAAACCTTCCCGAATTGTCACTTCCACCTAGAACCTCCCCTCCAGTTGTGACGCCCTCTCCAAAATCCAAGTCCACTCCATGCAAGGATGAAGATTTATGTGGAATTCAAGCCCTCACCAATGTAGCGCTCGTCCTCGTCTGTCTGTCCCCCGATGACCACACGCCCGCTGCGCAGCAGCATCTGCACCCGCTGGAAGTTCTTGTCCCCCGCAATGCGTCCGAAGTCGGGGGACTCCCGAGGGTTGGGGCCATAAAAATCAGCGATGGCCTTGCACAGGGCGGGCACCAGCTTCTCCTGCATCTCTGCGCTGCACAGCACGTAGTCGGGTGCCACACAGGTCTGCCCCGCGTTGAAGAAGCGGCCCCAGGCCACCCTCTGGGCCACGTTCTGCACGTCGCAGGTGTCGGACACGTAGCAGGGGTTCTTGCCCCCCAGCTCCAGCGTCACGGGCGTCAGGTGCTTGGCGGCGGCTGCCATGATGATCCTCCCCACGGAGGGGCTGCCTGTGGGCAGGGAAGAGATGCATCACGGCGAGGATCCCACCATGCTGCAGCCCAACCCGTGGCCTTAGCCTTATGAGGAGCCAGGGCCAGGGACGACACGTCAAGTCCCACTCCTGTCCTGCACCCGCCTTGGTGCGCAGCACACGGCTGAGCCCTCACCGCCGGCACCCTCTCCAGTTCAAACACGGCATCCCCCGGCTCAGCCATTACAAAGCCGAGTTATGGCTATTAGATCCTCAGACACGTTGGTGGCAGGTCCTCCGTTGGATCCCGACACCAGATCCCCAACTCAAGCCCTGCCTCCTTAGAAGACAGGGAAGGGGACCTCGTGCCCGCAGGCAGGCTGCCCGCCGCCATCTCACGCTGATGGGCAGGGTAATCCCTCTTCCTCGCTGCACAAAACCCAGGCGGGGCCCTGCTCTGGCCCACGGGACGTACCGGTGTAGAAGATGTAGTCGAACTTGTTCTCCAGCAGTCTGGTGGTCTCCTGCACGCCAGTGGTCACCACGGCAAAGCAGTCCTGCAACGTAAGAGGAAGGGTGCCGCGGTGTCAGCGTCTGCCCGGGCCGCTCTGTCCCCGTCCCCGCCAGGGGCATCCCAGGCCGCTGGGGGCGCGGGCAGCGCGGAGCGTGGGGGAAGGAGGTGCGGCAGCACCCGAAAGCAGGGACGGTGTGGCGCTGGTGGGTGCAAGGCAGGGTTGGGAACACCGTGGGACAGGGACAAGGACGAGGACAGGGACAGGGAGAGCTGCTCACGTTGTCCAGGTAGCAGGTCAGCATCTCGGCAACAAGTCTCTCCGTGTTCTTGGCTGTCTCCGAGGGTTTGACAACGACACAGTTACCTGGGGGGAGATCGACAGGACATCGGAGCAGCGACATGGTGACAACCGGCCCTTCTGGCACCCCGGCCCCGGGACGAGCTCCCCGGCCAGACCCCCTCGCCGGTGCCCGGCGCTGCCCCAGGACAGGTTCGGCTCACCGGCAGCGATGGCCCCGATGAGGGGCACCAGGAAGAGGTTGATGGGGTAGTTCCAGGGCGCGATGATGAGCACCACGCCGTACGGCTCCTTGCGGATGAAGGCCGAGTCCAGCCGGGTCACCTGCAGGACACCCACCGCGCCAGTGCTTCGTTGCACCACCCTTGTCCGTGCCCGCATCCCACCCATCTCTGCCCGGCAGGTGGGTCCTTTCCCCCACCCTCTCCCTCACCTTCCCCCTTACCAGATTCTTGTCCACGTGCTCGTCCTTCATCCAGTGGGACAGGTTGTTCAGGGTGTCGTTGAGCTCGTTCTTGCAGAGGAGGATCTCGGAGAATTCGGCTTCGAAGCGTGGCTGGGGAGACGGAGCACCCTACGCGTCAGCTCTGCGTGCGCTGCTGCTCAGCGGTGGCTCTTACCCCTACCCTGCCTATTTTTTCACCCAGGATTTGGGGACCCAAGCCCTTCGTGTCCCGCGGTGAAGACGCACTTCGCTCTCACCCCCAAGCTGCACGGCACAGCCCACCATGGGGAGGGCGCGAGCCCCAGCATGTCCGCAGCGTCGGGGTTTGGCGCGCTCCAAAATCACGTTGCGGTATCTCCGGGCCAGTCCTGTCGGCAGTAACCTGCCTGCGGCTGGGCTTGGCCTGCTGGGAGCTCAGCTGAGGTTAGGGAAAATTAAGTATTTGGGGAGGAGAGGGGTCTGTGAAGGCAGTGGCAGTGTTTTGGGGAAGAAAGGGCTCGTCTGGCCATTGAGTCCTGTTTGGTCTGGGGACGAGAGCATCCCGAGTCGGAACCCCTCTCTATCACATTTTCACGCCGGCACAAACGAAACGAGTGAGTTGATGGACTCCAGCAGGACAGGCTATTTTTTTAGGACCATCCAGAGAGTAACTCAGGAAAGAGTCTGCAAGGATTTGGCCCAATAAATAAAAGCTCGGAAGGAATCTGGGTGCAAATCCCTCCACCACCCCCCTTCACCTGGCTTTGACTTTCCCACCGTGGACATGTCACCGGCATGGGAATTGCGCTGGTGCTGACGGCCGGCTCTGCCAGCAGCTCCTCACCTTCCATTGACGGGGGACGCCCTCAAGGTTTGTCCTACGGTTGGGTTTCTTCTCACCCAGGAATACGGTGGAAGGTGAGGTGGATGGGGAAGTGGCAGGTTCAAAGGATAAACCCATCCAGTTCTGGGCGATATCCACCACCCAGGTGTCAAGATTTGGGACGAAATATGGGAGAAAAGGGAATATCCAGATTTTGGAGCCTGTTTGTGCAGGGTTTTTTGGCAGAGTAAGCTGAGAAAGTGGGGCGGAGATCCACCATGGAGCCTAGGAAGGAGGGAGGGCAGGAAGCAAAGGCTACCAGAGGTTGTCCTCAGCAGGGCGGGAGGAGGAACGGTCATGCGGAGGAGGAGCCCAAAGGGCAGAGGAGTTTGGAAGCAGCCCAAGCATGTGGCTCCGCATGACATTGGGAGGAGAAGCAAGATCAAGGAAGAAGCTGGGCTGCCCCTCCAGGGAGGGAGAAAGCAGCACGAGCAGACCGACACGTTGGATGTCTCTTCCGAGGAAAAGGGAACCTCAGGCAAATGAGGAAGCGCAACCGATACTAACGACAGCGGGGCGAGGCCGGGTGGCTCGGGTGGGCTGGGACGCCGGGCTTGTGCCAGGGGACGCAGCCCAAGCAGGAGCAGAGCCCTGCCTGGGGCTTTCCGAGATGAGGCCAGGAAAGACCGAGCCTGGTACCTCACTGTAGAGTGGAAGGAAGAAGCAGCAGAGGCCAGGGAGGGTATTGCAGGAGGTGTCCAGCGTGTCCCAAGAGGAGACCGGACCAACCGCAGGCAGAAGGATGCTCTGACTCCCTCCTGTGCCAGCACAAATCGCTCTCGTGGCGTGGGAGCGGCAGTAGGTTTTCCCGTATCTCGTTTTTCCTTTCATGGAGTTGTGGCCCCAGGGGCAGCTGGCATCACCGAGTGGCCGGTGCTGCCCGCAGCGCCACAGCAGCGAGCGCGGAGCTCGCGCACGGCTCCCGCTGTGGGCAGGAGACAGCGCGGCTGGCTTCCACAATATTTGGAAGTATCATGCGTGTGTGCCCTGTTTCTGAGCATCCTTCGGTGAGCCTGGGCTGGACAGACCTTTGATCTCGCTCCGTGCACCGTCCTCGTGTCCATGCGTGAGCTGTGGGGGCTTACTAAGCTCCAGCTACCGCCGGTGGCGTGGGGATAACCTCGGCAAGGTGCTGCCGATCCGGGCTTGGTGTGTGCGGATGCAGAGGAAGCCATGTGATTAAAAAAAAAGAAACCTCATGACTGCGCTACCGCAACGTGGTTAATAATTGCGCTAACCAAGGTGTTAAATCCCAAATTTTCACCCCCAGTGGCGTTGCGCCGTCTTGGGCTCATCGGCAGAGTTTTCCCGTCTCGGGTTTATCCCTTGGGTGAGAGCGGTTGTCGGCCGCCACCATTCCTCTTCTCTCACGCTGAAGGTTGGACGGGCGAGACCTTCACACGAGCACCGGCCGCCGGCCGCAGCCCTGGCCACCAGCCGCGGGCACCGCACCGGCCAGGCCTGACTGGAGACGCTCAGCGCCGGGCGGGGAAGGGAAGGTGATCCCGTTTCCCTCCGCCAAAAAAGCATCTGCCCGGGACCGAGTCAGTGCCGGCGGCACCGCGTGCGGCCAGCGCTTCCCAAACCCTGCGCTGGAGGCTTCTTGCCCAGGTCAGGAAAGGAGAAGCACAAAGGCTGCAGAAGCAAATGGGAAGCGGGGCGAAACGCGGCGCACCTTTCCCTAACGGGATCGAGCGTTACTCTGGGTCTCCTCTCGGCATGAGAGCTGGCTGCTTAAAAATAGAAGAAACGATGTGGATCCCATCGACCCGGACTGCGGTGAAGATGGGGAGGGCGTGAAAGGGAAGTTGTGAACTAGGGTGGAGAACAGCAGATGATGAGGCCCGTGCGGTGCGTCAGGCTCTGGCCGCGGGCGAACGAGCTGTGCCGAAGGGAGAACTATGGGGCCGGGGGAGGCTGGAGCTCTTCGGGGATGTCTGGAGACACGGGGGACGGCTCTGCTCTGCCTCTGCCCTGGGTGACCCCGACACGGGTGGGAGGGAGGGAGCAAAGAGGCAGGGGATGATGCAAAGCCGGGGGGGGCCCGGGCTCTGGGAGCTGCAGCCTTGGGTGAGCACCGAGGAGAGGGGACGACGCTTGGTGGAAGGCCCACGGCAGGGAGCATGCACGGGGGGGTGACGGAAGTTGGGGATGAACCTGCTCAGACAAGGGGTAAACTGAGGCAGAGGAGTTTGGGAATGGGCGATTACGTCTGGACGCTCCCCACAGCCCCCTCCCCGTCCACGCTGCGGGCAGGGACGCGCTCCAGCTCCGTCTCCCCTTCCCTGCCTGCACCCACATCCACTGGCTCCGAGCCCAGCACGGGCAGGGAGCACCCAACGGGTGGGGGAGCCCCGCTGAGGGGGTCAAGCCTCTGCGTGTGGGCAGGAGCCGGCAGGGCTGTGGGCAGCCCCTCGGCTCCCCCTGTTCCTGGGCCCCCTCTCACCTTGCCCATGTCCAAGGCGGTGGCCTCCAGGATGTCCTGCTTCTTCTCGTCCAAGAAGCGCCCCAGGGCCTCCAGCTGGGCCACGCGGTACTCCATGGGCCGCGTCTTCCCCGAGAGCCAGGCTGCCCGCAGGCGGCCCACCAGCCCCGCATAGGGGTTGGCGCTGCGGGGACGGGGATGTCAGGGGGATCCCAACCCCATCCCAGCCCCTCGTGCTCCCAGTGACCAGGGAGAGGAGCTCCGCGTCGCCCCAGCATCGAGCCAAAGCCCCGGGGAGCGGGCAGAGCATCCGGCCCCCTCCTGCCTCCCCTCTGTCCCAGCCACACGCTCTCACCTTGTGGCATCGCTGTCCACGTTCCCCTTCCCGCCACCACCGTCGTCCTCGGCAGCTTTCCCGGCCCGGCTGCCCGGGGGCTGCTGCGTGCCGGGCCGCGGGGAGACACCGCCGGTCTCCATGGTCCCAAGGGAGCAGCACGGGGCAGGTTACACCGGGGCTGCCGCGGGCTGGGCAGCCTGCCGCCGCCTCGCTGCGGTTGGGCTGCAAGCCCCGGGTTCCTCGCCGCAGCTAACGCGGTGCCTTACCCGGAGAAGGTGGCCCCGGGGAACCCAGCCAGCACCCCGGCACCGCGGCCAGGACCCTGCCGAGCTCTGGGGCCGCCCCTGGGGCTGGCAGGGTGCAGGCAGGGTGCAGGCAGGGTGCAGCCGCTCCAGCCCACTCGCCGGGGTGAGGGACGCTGACGGCTTCCTGCTCTGCCCCTTGGCTGCCCGCCCCGCCGTGTGTCACCGCTGGCTCCGTTTCAGGCCAAACCACGTGGGATGCAAAACGTGCCCCGGATCCTGCCCGGGGCACCCCGCAGCCACCCGGCACGGGGCGAGGGAGGTGGACGCAAGCCCGGCGGGGTGCGATGGCGGGGGTGTCAGTGGGGCGGATGGGGCCACGGCGGGTCTGGGCGCGCACCCCCCAGGGCTCGGCTGCCAGATTCCTGCCCAGCACCCTCCGAGCCGGGCGACGGAGGCAGGAGGCAAGGCCAGGCAGGAGAGGTCAATGCAAAGTCTTTACTACAGGCAGGGTTACAACGGAGGAAAAAGCGACGGCCGGCACTAAGAGGAGGGAGAGCAGGGTTCATCCAGAAGGAAAGGCCCGTCTAACGGGAGATGGCACTAACTGCCGGTCCTCAGCCTCGTGGGGACCGTTTCTCTGCTGCGAAAAGAAGTACGGGGTGAGAAAAAGAACTTTTTTGCCGTGTCAGATGTGGCCTGGCAAACGGTCCGGAGCGGAGGCGGCTGGGGAGGAGCGAGCGTGCAGGAGGAGATGTCCGTCTCCGCCGTCCGATGTGCTTTGGGCGAAGGACGTGGCGAGGGAACAGGGGACCGGTGCCGAGGAGGGAGGAGGATACCAGCCTCCCGGGGAGGGGGGGTTTGCTCCCTGGGGGGACCCAGCCAGAAGTCCGTCCCCCGCCAGTCCACGAGCAGCGCGGGGCAGCCCTCAGAGCAGGGTGCACATGCCCTTGCGCTTGATCTCGAAGGTGGCCGTCAAGAGCCCCAGCTTCTGCTGGCTGTAGGGCGGGTAGCGCAGGGCGTTGAGGGCCTCCAGGCCCATGTTGCGGTGCAGGCAGCTGCGGTGGTGGGTGAAGGTGTCGAAGGTGAACCTGCCGTGGTACGTCCCCAGGCCGCTGTTCCCTGCAACACACAGCACGGGTCCAAGCTTTCTACGGGGCTCTGCTCCTGCCCACTCTGAGCATCGTCAACACGAGGAAAACCTTACAGGCTTTCCTCACGCAAATGCTCCTGCTGCTGAGCGCCGCAGACGTGATGGAGGAGATCTCGCCCTTCCCTGCGCCTTTTCCAGCTCTACGGCTACTCAGTCCAGCAAATCCCTCTGCAGCTCACCCCTGTTTGGAGGTCCAGGTGCATCATTTTTACTGACCTGCTTTTATCTACGTGAGCTTTGCTGGGTCCGCAAAGCTCCACGTCCCTCTACAGCCTCTCCAGTGCTCTACCATATCTACCCGTGGTGAGGAGCTATCAGCGTGGCTCCTACAAAGGTCAGCTGCTTCCTGGAGCTCTCAAAACTTAAGAGCCGCGTTGGCAGTGCCGGCTCTCGTGATTCCTGTGGCTGGTTTAAGCTTGAGGTTGCACATCCCGGTTAATAGCCCAATGACTTCACACCCGAGCTACTGTGGAAGCTTTGGTGAATGCCATCTCACCCCATGACTTCAGACCCTTCACCTGACCAGGCGGCTGTAAAATGGCTTCACCTGACGGTTTGAGGCGTTTGTCTGAATCATTTCCATAAAGATAAGCTGCGGTACGGGAACCACCAAGAATTGTTCCCTGAGCCACAGTCAGGCGAGGAATTAATTGTGCTTTGCTGTCGTGGTGTCCTAGTATGTCTGAATCAGCTGCCAGCTCCGACAGAGATGCTGAGCATGGGCAACGTGAAACTGAGATACTTTCCCCAGAGAATATTCTGGGGAAGAGACCAGGAGATCGGGAAAGTATTCCGGGGAAACATCACCAGAGGCTTCCTGTACTCCTGTGGTCTTCCCTGGACAATGCTACAACCCGGGCCCCGGGCCGAGCAGACCTTGCTTTTCACCTGAAGAAACAATTGTTGTTGCCCCTGGAGAGCAGAAACTCTTCCTCTTTGCGGAAGAGGACCTCCAAGTTACCGTAAGCACGCTTCCCGGGCGTTTTGCTCCTACTATTCAGTCCTCAAAGGCAGAACGAATGTACAAGCCTGCTCCTGAGTGACGTTACGAGCTCCTATCCAGCACCACGCTGTCTGCAGGAGGAAGCTCACCTACCCAAGAAGCACGAGGCCTCGGATGTGCTCCTAGATGAGGAGCAGAGTGATGGATAGACCAAAGGGAGCAGGACTTGAGGAGATCCCAGGTAAGGCTGAGCAGGGCAGGAACCCAATCCTGGCACAAAATTCACTCACGGTGCCCACACTGCTCAGAAATACCAAGGAAATACCCAAGTGTATACTCTGCCTTTTTTACGAAGCACTTCCGTGAACACAGGGAACACTGAGAGACCAAGCACAGAGAGCAGAAGCCCCACAGTGCTCCACGCGTGGTCAGCAGAAACCGGGCTGCGCAGCCCGAGAGCGCAGCCCGGGCGCAGTGCAGCAAGGGGCGGCCGGCGGGGTCCTCTCTGGTGCAGAAGGATTGCCCTACAGGCGGTTGAGCCCTCCGGAGCTGGGGCCCAGGCCTGGGCGCCCCGTCTGCCCCGAGACCCGTCCTCAGCACGGCCAGCGCGGCTCAGGCACAGGGGCAGGGTCACGCCTGGCTCACGTTGGCCAGGGGCGGGCAGGTTGGGAGATTTGCACCTACCGACGCCACCGAAGGGCAGCGAGGTCAACGTCACGTGCATCAGGGTGTCGTTGCCGCAGAAGCCGCCGCTGCTCGTCCGCTCCAGGACCTGGTTCACCACCTGGGAAGGAAGCAGAGAAAGGGACGGGGGTCTCGCACCCTGGCTCCACGGACAGCGCTTGTCAAACATCACCCAACTCATCCATCAGCCCGGCATGCCCACAGCAGCTGGGCTCAAAAGACTTTCCAGAGCATGCCCTGGGGTGTCGGCAAGGTGGGCACTAGCCTTTCTGCCCCGTTCCCCTCACCCCCCTTTCTGCTCCACGGGCCACACGCACCTTGCTGTCACAGGAGAAGGCGTAGATGGCCAACGGCCGCGGCCGCACATTGATAAAGTCGATGGCTTCGTCCATGTTGGCCACCACAACGATGGGCAGGATGGGCCCGAAGATCTCCTCCTGCATGATGGGATCGGAGGGCAGCACGTCCGCCAGCACCGTGGGAGCTGCGGAGAAGAGTCATGGAAAGGCATCACTCGGTGCACAGGCACGGGTGGTCCCACAAGCCCCGCGACTCGAGCCCTCACCGATGTAGCGCTCCTTCTCATCCGTCTGTCCTCCGATGGCCACGCGCCCGCTGCACAGCAGCGCCCGGATGCGGCGGAACTGCTTGTCCCCCACGATGCGGCCGAAGTCAGGGGATTCCTGGGGGTTGGAGCCAAAAAACTCAGTGATGGCCTCGCGCAGGGCGGGCATCAGCTTCTCCTGCATCTCCACGCTGCACAGCACGTAGTCGGGCGCGGTGCAGGTCTGCCCCGCGTTGAAGAAGCGGNTGCCCCGGTTTGAAGAAGCGCCCCCGGGCCCCCCGCCGAGCCACGTTCTGCACGTCGCAGGTGTCGGACACGTAGCAGGGGTTCTTGCCCCCCAGCTCCAGCGTCACGGGCGTCAGGTGCTTGGCGGCGGCTGCCATGATGATCCTCCCCACGGAGGGGCTGCCTGTGGGCAGGGAAGAGATGCATCACGGCGAGGATCCCACCAGCCACAGCACAGCTCTGGGACACGGCACTCTGGGGATCCAGGGGAAGCGCACCAAGTCCCACCAGACACTCAGGCACACGCATCCCAGATCCTGCAGTGGATCCCAACACCAGATCCCCAACTCAAGCCCTGCCTCCTTTGAGGGCAGGGAAGGGGACCTCGTGCCCGCAGGCAGGCTGCCCGCCGCCATCTCACGCTGATGGGCAGGGTAATCCCTCTTCCTCGCTGCACAAAACCCAGGCGGGGCCCTGCTCTGGCCCACGGGACGTACCGGTGTAGAAGATGTAGTCGAACTTGTTCTCCAGCAGTCTGGTGGTCTCCTGCACGCCAGCGGTCACCACGGCAAAGCAGTCCTGCAACGTAAGAGGAAGGGTGCCGCGGTGTCAGCGTCTGCCCGGGCCGCTCTGTCCCCGTCCCCGCCAGGGGCATCCCAGGCCGCTGGGGGCGCGGGCAGCGCGGAGCGTGGAGGAAGGAGGTGCGGCAGCACCCGAAAGCAGGGACGGTGTGGCGCTGGTGGGTGCAAGGCAGGGTTTGGAACACCGTGGGACAGGGACAAGGACGAGGACAGGGACAGGGAGAGCTGCTCACGTTGTCCAGGTAGCAGGTCAGCATCTCGGCAACAAGTCTCTCCGTGTTCTTGGCTGTCTCCGAGGGTTTGACAACGACACAGTTACCTGGGGGGAGATCGACAGGACATCGGAGCAGCGACATGGTGACAACCGGCCCTTCTGGCACCCCGGCCCCGGGACGAGCTCCCCGGCCAGACCCCCTCGCCGGTGCCCGGCGCTGCCCCAGGACAGGTTCGGCTCACCGGCAGCGATGGCCCCGATGAGGGGCACCAGGAAGAGGTTGATGGGGTAGTTCCAGGGCGCGATGATGAGCACCACGCCGTACGGCTCCTTGCGGATGAAGGCCGAGTCCAGCTGGGTCACCTGCCAGAAAGGCCACGAGCTCAGTGCCGGTCCCACCGCCTCCTGCCCTGCCTCAGCCCAGCACCCAGCACCTTTCCTCCCCAACCCGCTCTACCCCTTGCCACCAGCAGTTCCTCTCCCTCTCTGTCCTTCCCAGGTCAGGCCAGAGCTTCTGCCTTACCAGATTCTTGTCCACGTGCTCGTCCTTCATCCAGTGGGACAGGTTGTTCAGGGTGTCGTTGAGCTCGTTCTTGCAGAGGAGGATCTCGGTGAAGTAAGCCTCAAAGGACGGCTGGGGACAGGTATCACATAAGCGTCACCCCAACACCGACCCCATCTCCCCCCCATCCACAGGGGACATCTCCCCCCTCTTCTGCCTGTGAAGAGCAGTAGAAGCTATCAAGTAGAAGGTATTAAGCAGAAGTTGTTATCACCGCCTGCAACCCCCAGGGAATATCACAGTCCCTGAAATTTTATGAAAATAGGTATTTGGCCAGAGGAAAAACCCAATATTTAACATCTTCACAATATTTAACAGCCTCCTGAGCTCGGCACCTGTGAACTGCTCACCTGGCAACAGAGCCCTGAGCCAAGGGGGGGACAAAGCAATGTCACCGGAGCTCCAGGAGCTCCAGAAAAGCTGGTACCGGTCTCAGAGGCAGCTCCGCGCCACCGACCCGGGACGGGACAGTGCTCTTGCACTGGTGCTTTGTGTCCTGAGCACCCGGGGACGTGAGCTGGAAGCAAAGCCCCGAGCTCCTTCCCACAGCCTGTGCACGAAAGCTGAACTTAAGACCTTGCTTTGTTCAAAGAGAAATAGGAAGAAGCTTAATTAAACGCCTCATGAGAGAGCTCGGCTGAACGCCACCAGACTCCTGTCCTGGGCAGAAACCCCCCATAGCTCTTGGGGCTCCTGGGCACGTGGCTGGGAAAGGCAGGTCAGGTGAGATGCCCCAGTCGAGGACTTAAACAAACCCAGCAGGTTTCTGCAAGATAGACCGTCCCAACAGGCAATGACTAAATGGACGGTGACTCGGGAGCGGCAGCGGGACGTCAGAGCTGAGATCGCAGGGGCCGCCGAGGCGTTTCCTGCACGCGGTGGGTCCCCTCTGCTGTCACAACCACAGCTGTAAGGCACGGCTCAGGACCATTCTTCCAGGAGAAGTGTGAAGACAGGAGCAGATAACTCAGCAGGTTCAGTAAAGCCCCTCCATCGCCCTGGAGAGCAGGAGGAGCAAAGCTCCTGCGCTTTGAAGCCGTGTTTGCAAAGTGTGGTGGGCACAGCTGTCTGACGCCCTTCACCACAACGTCCTTTGGGCTCCTCCAACCCAAAAGCATCCCTGGGTGGGAGCCTTCCTCCATCGCTGCAGCAAAACGCCACGCTGGGGTTGGAAAGTTTGGTTGCTGACTCCCAGGCAGCAACCTCTCAGGCTCCACCACCAAGCCCCACTCAAGAGACCTTCAGGACCCCAATGCCGCTCAAGCGCCTGGACACATGCTGCTGCCAGGAGGCCGAGCTGCTCCTAGATGTGAGGACTCGGCCAGCACATCGGATGTCCAGAGATAAGCAACGGGGCTGCTCTCAGCCCGGGCTGACAGTTGCATCACTAGGAGGATGAGGAAATTGCTGGTGAAGATGGGCCATTAAGGGTTTCGATGGGACACAGAGGTTGGCAAGGTGGGACATTAAGTCTGAGGTCATCCAACTTCCTTCCATCATCAGTGGAGAGAAACCGGCATCCCTGGAGGTGAGGTACCCACCTCAGATACGTAAGACCAGATGAATTGTCCATCTAACTATGAAGGCCCGACTGCATAACAAGCATATTACTAGACAACCAGCTCTAATGACATACAATTAGGAGAGATGAAGGACGCACTTCGAGTGCTGATGCCTATCAACCCCTGGCTGAAGGAGAAGGCCCTCACCTCAAACAAACAAGGCAATTACAAGCCTGGGGAGATGTCACGACGTTGAAACCCGTGTCTGAGGGCACGGCCGCTGCGCCGATACGCCCACAAACGCAAGTCCTTTGGGTCCCAGCGCTACCACTACCAGGTAAGAGCAGTTACGCTGCGCCAGGGCAAGCCACCCCTCCCAAAATGTTTCCCAATGCCACACGACCAAAGCGTGCGGTAGTCTGTTGCGCTGCAGCACGCGTCAGGAAGGCAAAAAAGGGGAGAATAGGGTCCTGCAGCAATCAAGAAAGGAACCGACAGAGAAGAGCTGAGAGTGCCACGGCGGGGATGCCTCCGCTTTCCTGACAGACCGTCCGGGAGCTCCCGGCGTGCCGCAATACCCAGAGCCACATCCAGGTCCCCGCCTGTGCCACTGCAGGGCTCAACGCCGTGCCAGCGAAACCAGTCCCTGCGAGGCCGGCAAGCCGCCCCGGCCCTGAGCAGCCCTGGGAGGAATGTGCAAGGCCAGCACATTGCACAGCGCCGGTAATCCTGGGTGCGACTGGGCTGGCGAGGAGCACCCCAGGATGTCGCCCTCTGCGGAGGTCGCACGAAGCCACCAAGGAGGCGATGCGTGGAGCGGACGCGGCGGGGGAAGCTCGGTAACGCTGAGGTTCCCACCTCACATCGGCCAGAGGGGGCTTTACCTGCTTTAAGTGCACGGGGGACGGGGTCAGCGGCACCAAGCCTGCCCAGCGGCGTGGTCCCTACGTGTGCTGTGGCTGACCCTGCCTGTGGAGAGCTCTGCAGGGACCCAGCGCCTACGGGTGCACCACGCCAGCCC
This sequence comes from Scopus umbretta, assembly GCA_013400535.1. Taxonomy (NCBI): domain Eukaryota; kingdom Metazoa; phylum Chordata; class Aves; order Pelecaniformes; family Scopidae; genus Scopus; species Scopus umbretta. The sequence goes on along the minus strand of VZTL01065530.1, from coordinate 4,150 downwards.
TGGAGCACATCAAGGGGGATGCAGGACCCTGATGAAGGGAACCCCATGCCCAGAGCCCCACACCTGCACCCAGAAGGATGCAAGACCCAGACAAAGGGGCATGCAGAACCCCAAAGATGTGACCCTGGTGGCCAGCACCCGGCCCCCTCTCACCTTGCCCATGTCCAAGGCGGTGGCCTCCAGGATGTCCTGCTTCTTCTCGTCCAAGAAGCGCCCCAGGGCCTCCAGCTGGGCCACGCGGTACTCCATGGGCCGCGTCTTCCCCGAGAGCCAGGTTGCCCGCAGGTGGCCCACCAGCCCCGCGTAGGGATTAGCGCTGCGGGGATGGGGATGTCAGGGGGATCCCAACCCCATCCCAGCCCCTCGTGCTCCGGGAGATGAGGGAGAGGAGTTCCACATCACCCCAGCCCCGCTCCACCCCAGCCCAGCATCAAACTGGAGCCCCGGAGTCCCTGGGGAGCAGGCAGGGAGCCCGGACACCTGGGTCTTCCCCTTGCTGCCAGGAGCAAGAGCTCCTTGTGCCCCCTACACAGCACCGTTCCCGGCAGTCCTTTGTCTCCTCCCTTGGGCCACACTGGTGTATGGCGGTGGCACATGGACCCCAAATTTGTCCCCCAGCATCCCTCATCATCATCAACCTGGGGACCCCAGCACCCCAGCACTGCCGCAGCACCCCCTGCCCACCTCACCCCAACCATCCTGTCTCCCTCCTGCCCCCAGCCACGCGCCCCCGGCCCCTCGCTCTCACCATACGGCACTGCAGATCACCGGCCCCTTCCCGACGCCTCCGCTGCCCCCGCTGCCTGCACCGCACCCGCCGGCTTTCCCGGCATCGCTGCCCATGGGGCCGCACTTGCCGTAGCCTGGGGGCTGCGTCCCAGGAGGCTGGAGGGACTGGTGCATGCCGAGCTGCGGGAAGGAGCTGCCGGTCTCCGCAGAGAGCGTGGTGGCCCTGGAGAGAGACACAGAGCGGGTTATGTCGGAGCTGGAAGTGCTGGAGATGCCGGCTCGATCCCAGGAGGAGTCATCCCGCAGCGAGACACCCGTGCCCCAAGCTCAGGGCTGTCCCGGCTGTGGGGTGACTCAGCCCGGCGCGGCTGCCGGAGGCCCCGGTGTGCCTGCCGGGGGATGCCTGGGATTCCCGGGCCCTCCCCGCACTCAGGGATGGCCACCAGGCTCCAGCCATGGACCTGCCTGGGCTGACCTGCTGATGCAGGGTCACCCCATGGGGACCCCAGGGACCCCGGTGCGGGGCGGCATCCCGGGATGACCCCTGGCATCCCCAGGGACCCCGGTGCGGGGCAGCATCCCGGGCTGACCCTCGGATCCCCAGGGACCCCATGCGGGGCAGCATCCCGGGCTGACCCTCGGATCCCCAGGGACCCCGGTGCGGGGCAGCATCCCGGGCTGACCCTGGCATCCCCAGGGACCCCGTGCGGGGCAGCATCCCGGGCTGACCCTGGCATCCCCAGGGACCCCGTGCGGGGGCGCATCCCGGGCTGACCCTGGCATCCCCAGGGACCCCGTGCGGGGCAGCATCCCGGACTGACCCTCGGATCCCCAGGGACCCCGGTGCGGGGCAGCATCCCGGGCTGACCCTCGGATCCCCAGGGACCCCG
>VZTL01065529.1:10003-21838 GCA_013400535.1 Scopus umbretta | reverse complement strand
TTTTTTTTTTTAATTATTCTTTGGCAGTCACACTTGTTTGCACTTCCATTAGTGGAACATGAGCAACAATCACAGACTGCCACATGGCTAGCTTTCCTAAGGATACACTTGTTTTCTGAGGACATACCACTACCTCAAGAGTGATTCACAAGTTCTTTGTAATTCAAGAATGCTGATAGAAGCCAGCTAGCTGTAGGGATGGTGGGGGAGTAGACTAGACACTTTGTAATACCAATTCAGTCACAGTAACCATATAGAGTTTTATAATGGGATTCTGAAAATATAAATCAACAGCTCTTTCTATAACTAAATGAGAAAGTAATTGTCTTTGCTCATGCTTCCCTAAAGTTGGTGCTAGCTTTTAGTAATAACTAGTAGTATCCTACAGTAGGAAGAAAGATCATATGCTAATCATCAAGTTGCCAGCCCTCAGAAAAGGCATCAGATCACAGAAAGTGAGACTTGTGAACTTGATTCAGACAAGTACATAAACTTTGTTAAATCTGTCAAGAAATTATTTTATTTCAATTTTTTTTTTTGTCTGCCAGTCTCAGAACCAAATTTAAAGAGAACTTATGAATTTGTGAATGCATGTCAGGCTGCAAATAGGCTAGGTCTCTGAATCCTTCAGATGGCATACAAAATCTGTGTAATTTTAAATATACATGCTGCTCTTTTCATCCTGGGTTGGCTACTGGTTGGTTTTGGTTGCTTCCAGAGTTAGTCTCCGTTCTCCAGCTTTTTGGGTTTTTTTATTATTTGTTTTTATCTTGGTAAAACAATACATTCATTTATGAACAATTTTTTTTTGTTAAACTCACTACTGTTTTTTAACTGGAAAATTCATTTTTGAAAGTGCAAATCTGCAAGTGCTGTGATGATCTGAAACTCTTTTGTTGGAGTTGAGGGACAACATTTGCATTGATGATAAAAAGTAAAAAGATGTTTGGAGAATATCAGTGCTTTGTAATGTCAGATATTATTGAGAGCACCTTCCAAGTTTCTGTCTTCATTGCTATTTCCAGAAGATTTTTGTGTCTTAACGCTTATGACGTAAACTTGGTCTTTAGTGGAAAGTTTATGGGGAAACTTCTATTTTGGGATCATCACAAAATACAACATTTATCATAGTTAACAGAACTCTTCATTTCTGAGGACAGAACAAACATACCAACCCAGAATATGCTGAATGTAATAGTAATACAAATTCCTTTTTTTCTTCCCTGGTAGTATGCTTATAGCCAAAGATATACCGCTTATACTGAAGTTTGCTTTTCCCACTTAGCATGGATCACATCATACCACCCAGGATAGCATTAAAATATTTAGTGCTCCCATGACCTATTCAGCATGAATGTCTTACAATAAATTGTATTCTCAAGCCAGTGACTTGCATCAGTGTTATTTCTGTTCATGGAGCAACCTTGTTTGAGAGGCTGTTTGTTTTATAATAAGTTCATATTTGAAAATGCAGTATAATGAAAATGCAGTTGCAGTGCACATTGCATCTGTCAGTTGACTCATTTTAATACAGTGTACTTCTACATCTGAGTATCATTAAACACAGCACTGAAAGGTTTCTTTTACATGACCTGAAACCTTTGTATTTCATGTCACGATCTCCTTAGATAAAATGCATGTTAGTATTTTGCCACAGAGATCTGTCTGATGTATTGCCATTCTCTGTGATGGAAATAATGTGAAAATGGATATGGTGTGCCCTTTACTTCCCTAGATCTAGAATGGCTGTGAGCTCTCTGCCTTCAGTGCATTTCCAACTATTCCTTCTTAAGATAACAACATTTTACTTTGTTCTTTAAGTACCTCTTGTTTTGCATTCCAGGTGCTCAATCAACATTATGTTAAATCGCATCTTTCCAGCTTTGGTCTGGAGCAACTTACTAATGCCTGGTCTACATCATCATTATTCTGGGCACCTAAGTGAAAAACTTGAGTCCAAATAAAAGGAACCTAGAATTCTCTTGACAGAATGTGTGTGATGAACTGCTTGAGAAAATTTGCAGTATTTTCTGGATGCCTCAGGCTAAGGCAATTTGTTAGGTCTGAAACATGAATTTTAGAAACTAATCAATATACTATTCAATACTTAAAAAAAACCCCTTCTGTGCATCTTATAATAAACGGGAGAAGAGTTAGATTCTCAAATGAGCAATGCTTTTAAATTCAAATCCTCTTTTTCCAAAGTAATTGAACTGGCACATTTCCTATGTCAAATGGTTTCAAATGCTAAAGTCTACTGTCTGGTACTTGCCCTCGCAAGACATTGTAAAATCCATCATCAGCCTGTTCTTGATGTAAATGCACTTAACATGTTAATCAGTTTAGTTTTCAGTTTAATTCTAAAATCGGTGAGTGCTGTAAGCAAGAAGTTCTACTCTGACTTAGTATTTCTCTTCTGTTTTTGTAGTATTCAAGAAACATCTAATCAACATTTTATTGGCAGGTAAATTTGCAAGAAAAGCTTCCCCAGTAAATACTTGGGGTTTAAAAATGTTCCAACCATTTGTAAAAACTGTTGTTCTGCTACATCTTAAGCAAGAAGCTAGGAAGCAGAAAGGATGTAACTTGGTGACATTAAAATGAGCAACGGCAGTACAGTATCTCTATAGGCAACAAGTTGGAACAAAGTCTAACATTTAACAGTATGTCTGTACTACAAGGGCGTGATGTATTGTGTGAAATGTGAGTTCAAATAAAGTATCTCCTGGAGGATGATTACTTTTCAGCTACACTTGCTAGCTGTCATTCAGTTACGCGGTATTTCATGATGTATCTAGCACCGTGAACTCTTATGCAGTCAGTAGGTTGCTGGACTCTATATTGGGTTTCCTCTCTTCTCTGTCATAGCGAGTCATCCAAGTAAAGCCTGATGGAAACTATCAGTACCCCCATACCTAAGCTAGCAATGAAATTAACTCCAACTGTAAGTTTAGAAAAGATCACACACACTGTATTCTTAATATAAACCACTGTGCGTGATTTCACATGGCTTACTGCCAAGTTCCAAGCTTTTTAAATATTTGTAAGCAGGTATTTACAAAACTGAACTGGTTCAGGTCAAACAATGTCAAAACTGAATTTCCTGAGGAGCTTTTCTGACAGCTGGTCACCGGTACTCGAACTGTATGTATTGAAAGCATTCAGCAGTCAAATACTGTAATAAAGTCCCATTCTACTGCGTAGTTTTTCATTCATACCAGGATTTAGAAATTAAATGTTTCCATGTAAATTATCTTCTCAGTTTTAGACAAAACTTTATTCTTCCAAATGTGTTTCATTTCAAAAGGATGTAATAACATCAGGAATATACTGTCTAACGAGAGATACTACTGAGTATATTCCTTGCCTTCTTATCTGCAGTGGAAGCTGCCATGTCCTGTATATTTTATTTTCTTGTAAATGGACTAAATAGTGCCTGACAGTACAGATGTGGTGCATGGCATACAAGAACAGTGTTTATTGTGCTCTGCCTTTTTATATAAAAACAACCAACGCCCCTTCCTCCACTTACACTTTTTTTCCTTCAGTTATTCAGGACTATATTTCATTAACACAGGTAAAAGTATGGAGCTTTACTACATTCCCTGAAGTTCGTCGAGACTGTGGTCTGCAGATCCCTTTTGCAGGACCCATACATTATGATGATAATATTCTTGCCTCTGGTTTTAAGGAATGCTATGTCTTTCTTCAAAAGTGACTTTACAGCAAGAATCCTAAAAATACAAACTTTCTGTCATTATAAGTACAGATTCTTTGTCTTTAGAGTTATACTTTTAAAGGCAGAGAATTCTTGCTTATATCAAGGTGAATTATATTTGTGGACCTCTATTTGAATATATACTCTTTAACTGTGAAAAACCTTTGTAGCCTTAGTTCTGTTATTTACTTCTTACTGCAAAATAGGAAATCAGATTTCCCAGTTATTTTTAAAATTTGTGTCATAGCATATAAAGAGAGAGAGAGATATATATTACATAGCATATGAGGAATGGAAAAATAAACATTAATTAATGTCATAAAATCTGTCTTTATTCCGTCTTCTTTTCCCTAGAACAGAAAAGTCCTAGCTAAGACTGAATTTTATGAGCTCAGTTAACTGCTGATTATTCTTTTCTTGGTACCCAAGGCATCAACAGCACACTCATCTGACTCTCTAAGCACCATTAAGTCAAGTCCCTATTGCTACTATGGAGTGTTACTAGTGCACATAATTATATCTGCTCTGTGTTTATCAGCAGGGTTCACTCTCAAAATGGCTATGTTCAAAAGTGATGTTTCCTGTGGGCTACCTTGTGAAGATACGGTACTGCGTCAGTAAAGCTCCTCTCCATCTGTTAGAGAGTGCTTTTAACTACATATCTTGTTTCACTCTGGAGAGGTACTGTATTTTAATTTACATGCCGTTTAGAAATGTAACATTCCAAGCAGCAAGAAATAAAGCATTGACATTGAGCTGAGCAGTAGAGTAGTGAAGAGGCCGATGTAATGTGGTAGTATGTAAATATTCACAAAGGAAAAAATAAATTTTAATTGCTGAATCTGACAGGCAGCTTCTTTTCTGAGATCATCGATAATATTTCTTTCCTGTGAGAAGTTGTGAATATTTTGCTCAAAAATATAACAGCTAATACATGTACTTAGCCTGTTTTGATACTGTCCCGATTTACAAATCTCATCGACCGTTGGCATTTCCTTTATTTCTACTAAGCTCAAAGAATATGGATCACACTTTTCTGAAGTTGATGTTTATTTCATTCTGATAAGTTTGCCTTGTATTACATGTGTATCGTATTACACTGCAGGCTGTAGAGGCAAGATAATGAAAGCAGTATAATCTGTGAAAGTAATGTGAAACATTCAACTTTTTTGTAACAAAATTAATTCTTTCAGAGTAATTTACTGCTGTAGCTGTTTTCTCAAAAGCCCAAATCAGAGTGGGTACCATGCCAAGCAAGACCGACAGAACTTATTTTGGCCACAGGCTAAGAAAAGTCCAAGACCTGACAGCTCTTCAGGGCACCGAGACTAGTTTACGTGACATCTGTTGAGAACCAAGATAATAGCTAGCCTCTTGTTGGGTAACAGCCACGTTATAATATCATAGTTATTGCTAATTGTCTTGGTTGAATCACCTGATAAGGTAACAAGACTTTAACAGCAGTTTTAGTTTAGTTATGCATTTTACTACGTACACAGCTTTATGTGGAACGGTTTCTTCCAGACTTCCATGGCCCACATTTTGGGTAGTACCTGTGGGCTATAGGAAGTTAACATAGGCAGCTGGCATTAGTTAATTTCAAGAGGGGTTGAAAAGTACATTTGTATTAAATGTTGTAAGTATACAGTTGATCTCTGCTGGCTACCTGTGAAAGAAATTGTAAAGTTTCATAGCAGAATTTGCTGTCCCTCACATATTTTCCATTTGATAATCATTAGTCAAGATCAAGTTAATGAAGAGTGCTTGAAGATAACTGTGTAGAACAAACACTGCTACTTCCAGCTTTGAGAACTCTTTAGGACAAAAAACCCAACTGAACCAACACATCAGCCCACCAGCCTAATAGTATATTTGGGGTTTTTTCCAATTTTGCTATTCTTTACATTATAAATTTTTTCCCCCAAAACTTGTTTTTGTACAACACTATTCTGTTGTGAAGTACAAACCACATGCTTGTTGAGGCTCCCAGAGACTTTTCCTGATGACCACTGCTCTCTTCGCTCAACTTGTTTTCAGTTAGTAGGTTGAACAAGTTAAATTACCACTAATTGTAAATGTGCAGGCGGAGACCTAGAGTCGCTTCGAGATGTGTTAAGGTCAGAATCAGGTATAGAACCCAAGAGATGTAACATGCAGACCCCTGTTTAAATATTAGAGTTCATTCCCTTTTATCAGCAGCTATAATATCAGTTGATAAGCAACACATATAACTGGTCTTATAAATTAATAATACCAGTTGACCCAGCTGTCATCTTACTCTCTGTGAAGACAACTGGAATCCTCTGTCATGATACAGGGAATGCCACTGATTTATGCTCCCTGCCACCCCCCAACGCCTATTCCTGGCTTTCAGTGCATTAAACTTGCTTGCCTGCAATGATTTAGTAAGCGAAAATAAATGCTATGGTATATGAGTAGGTTGCAAAGCTAAAGCTCCTGTGCACAGTTATATTATGCTTTATACCTAAAATAGTTGCATATGCATTGCAGTGTCTACAAAGTTAGCTCCAGTTAAAACTGTTTTGGATTGGAAGACCCAGAAGTGTTTTGGATTGGAAGACCAGAAATGTTTTTCATTGAAACTGGATTATATAAATAACACTGAAACCGTAACAGTTCACAGGACTGAGGAATGTTGTCCCTCAGAGAGGATCTTCCCTGCAGTGTGGTGTATGGGCATGTTAATGAGTGTGTGGTTCTGATGAGGAATTGTCCAGTACAAGGAAATGCTAGCTATTAACAGTTCTTCCTCTGTGTGATTATATTCTTTTTAAACAAGAAGCAGTAAAACCAAAATCAGTCTCTATATTCTGTTGACTGGGCTGTGCAGGGTCTTTCTTTTGGTGGAATAAAGGGCTGTGTGTGGTAGTGGTGGGGTTTTTGTTGTCTTGTTTAAACAAAGGACCCTTGGATCAAATACGCAGTGAAAAAAGTATAATGAAACAGCATTACTATCTCTGACTCCCCCACCAATAGTGCAAGGAGACATGAAGAACCATGTGCAGTTTAATTAAACACCTGTTGGACCAACATGTTAAAATTTTTGTTCAAACCTTGACGTGACCTTCTATAAAAGGACAAATATTTTAGACCAGAAGCTGCGCGCGTGTGTGTGTGTTTGTGTGTATGTACGTGTATAGGATTTGGATCAGACTGCAGAGTAGTGTTTGCACCATAAATTAGCTTAACATGTAGACTCACAGCTTTGGGTTTCAGCCTGTCACTGTCTTCATTAAATACAGAGAGAGAATCAGGCCCTACGTTGGGCACCCAGCTTATATACCAAAGTTAAGTGGCCAGCATAAGCCAATTAGTTCAACACAAAGTGAAGTAATTTCAAGCTTGTGGCTGCTGTTGTTAAAGCTCCAGAAGACTTTTTTTTTCCATGTTTGTAACAGTTTGTAGAGATGTAGTTGACCAAAAGTATCTCAGAAGATGTGCCTTCTGAGTTTCATAAACTCTGTGAGCTTCAGCTGCATGGTGGAGTTTAGGCACCAGCTTAGAGAGCATTTGTATGGTCAGAATTTCTTTTACTGCAGAGATGGGAATGTGGTGGGGGGACCAAACTAACAAAAAAAACCCACAAAACATTACCCAGCCTATTTGCCAATTAAAGTCTACACTGGCATAATATATTTTGGAGCTTACAAATGAATTATAGCTTGTCATCTCAGAATTGTACATTTTTCTTCCTAGCAATTCAGCTCCAGGAAGCTTATTCTTCTTTTTAACATCCAAGTGACATAATGGAAGAGCAACGGGTTTGCTATTTATATAGTACTTCATGCACAGCCGTGCATGTGTATTTTCGAAGGATATGTTCCGGTGTGCTGTATAGCATAATGCAGTTCTAAAATATGATCAGGAGTTTTCCAAGTGAATTTGGCCTTAATTTCCGTTTTAAAGATGCCATTTGGATACAAACAAACTCCACCTATCTTTAACTTGTATCCAGTTGAGGAAACAATTACTAAAGGCATACTTACAGCCAGCAGAGATAGTCCAGAGCTAATCAATTTAGTCAGTAAGCTGGCAGAGGCATACTTCATTATATTTTACCTACAGGCCTATTCACACTATTGCAGAGTTTAATGAGTTCCAGCTTTTCCTAACTTTCAGTAAAGATTTATTTTATGAAATAAAAATGAAAAGGTTATGAATAATGTGTTATCAAAAGCTAGTGTAACACCTGTGTAGAATATAGGCAAGGTAAGCTCCTTTTCAGTGGCAGGATGTTTATGAAGGAGAAGTCATTCTTGTCTGCAGCTTCCACAGTACAGAGGTCATTAACATGACCACAAAGTTTACAGTAAGATGACTGGGGATTTGGGGGGTTTGTTTTTTTGTGGTGTTTTTTTTTTTTAATAATTTATGGCTTGTATTTTAAGGTTTTTGATAAGATTAGTAAAACAATTAGAGTACTGAGAGGGAAGGAATACTGTTGACTGTCAATTATGCAGGTTTCCACAATTGCTGCCTGCATTTTGAGACACTATTGCTTTGCTAAGTAAAAGAGATGATAGATACTGGAGAATTTATTTGCCAGTACCCATCCCCAGATAAGATAAAACAATATGGAGTAAAAACCACTGATAAAATGCCAGAAGATGATTCAGAATATGCAGGTGGTATTTAAATGGATTCCACCATGTAATTCCTGTTTCAGTCACCTATTAAAACTGTTGATACTGCTAAGAATGTGAATCTAGCTCTGTAAATTTTACCATAGAAATTAATCAAAATGAGTAAACAAAGAAGGGACAGTTGCTTCTCCTCAAAGCACCTTTGAAGAAGAATCATCCTAAAACTGCCAGCGAATTTCTGTTGTTGTTGGAAATATTTTGTAATTCTGTTGTTGTTGGAAATGTTTTGTAAGTGAAACTAAGAGAAGTGTCAGCTGTATCATTACATGCACTTTAAATTTGGCATATTTGGGAAGGAAAACTTACCATCTAGCACCTTGCACCAGTTTTAACTAGACTTGTATTACTGCGTGGTCTCTGTCTCCAAACACTGTATAAATCAGTTGTGGCTAGGAAGTAAAAGTGATGTTAGAGAGATGGGTTTTCCTAACGCTCTTATTTTATAATGTTAGCTTTGATTTCAACAGCTGGCTTGAATAAGCTGCTAAAGGTAACAAACATATCCCAAGCCATAAGGCTCTGCAACAAATGTCATACTACTATACCTAAAGAAGAGCTAAATATTGCGGACTCTACTGCCGTATTTCTTAATAAGGACTTCATAAGGAAGGCTTACTGCTTCAGCATCCATTTCAGTGTTGTCACAGCCTTTCTGAACATGTTGACAAATGTTAAATAAGCACTCAGCCCCTCCATCTGTTTAACTGAAAACAAGGGAAAACCTAAAAAGTATTTACTTGGTGTTTCCATGTGACAGGAGCCCTTCCCTCCAGGATTTGAAACAGTAGACTTCTTTTCTCTATCTGCAGTACTGAGCATCTCCACAATTAACTTGGAAAGTGCTGAATTGCTTAGACTAAGAGGTACAAGCTGTCTTCCAGCTCTTCCATCAAGGACTGTAGCACCTGCTTTCTCAAAACAAGGGAGAACTACCCCTAATTGATTAGGGCTGCTTTGTTTTGGTGAAGGAAAAAACTTCTATGAAGAATTATCTCCTATACATACATTTGCATAACCATTTCTTTCACACTCTTTTTTAAAACTTCTTTTTAATATTATTATAAAGATTCTATGATTAAAGATTACTATAAGCAGAATTTTATTGCTCTGAGAAGAAACAAGTTAATTTCCACAGATTCTATTAATATGCTTTATTGGTGCTTATCTGCATTATAAATCAGTTAAACTCATCAAATAGTGCAGTGCTAAACCATCAACTATTTTAACTCAATTAGTTTACTGGAATGTTGCAGCTGCTGCACTGCTGACCTGTAAATCTCTAAATTGAATATGTAAGTGTAGAAACAGACCTAAAGAACCAAATTATTAATTTGATTTATATATATTTTTTTATATGCCTAGCTGTTTAGAGTACCTACATGTGCATGCACAGACAGTTTCCACAAGGGAAAGCTTATAATTTTGAGAAAATAAAACAGTTACCTGAGCACAGGTTTTAAAATTCATAACATATGTTCTGCCAGTTTGTTCTTTTAGCTTGATCTCAGTTAGGGTGCTAAACTACTTTGGAATTGATGGGAAGGTTCTGCTTGGAATTTGGTGGGGTTTGTTTATTTTGCAGTCACCTTAAGAGCGTGTAGGACTACTTGATCTTTATACTAATGTAGCAAACTCTGAATTGGTAAAAGTGGTTGTGTCTGTAATGCTTAGTCTTGAAACTTACAGCCTGTTACGGAAGTAGTAACACAAGTCTAAAATTATACCTCTGTAATCTTAGAAGGTTCTTGAATGTGAATTGTTTTTGTAAGGAGGAGTTCATGTAATTGTATAGTTATAGACTCAGTGTTTTCAAGAAATGTGGTGAAAAAGGGAGTGGCAAGTTAAGGAATACTGATGCTCTCCATAGGATCAACAAGTGATGCTGCTTCAAAATTCTGTAACTCTGCCGGAGATACCTGGAACACTGTTACTGGAGAACAGCAGACCTTTTACCTTCAAGCTGGTCTGCACCATTCTTTCTGCAGGAAGCTGAAGTGATGGCTCCTTTTGCTTGGAAAGGAGCTTCTGTGCCTGAAACTTGAAAGTAGAATTCCTATTTCTAATTTATATTCTAGAATTCAGTGGACTTCAGCTTCAGTTCTGACTGCAGGATTTTGAGGATTGTAGATAACCATTAAAATAGTATTTAATAATGCCTTGGTTTTGTTGCATGGTGCTTAGCATACAGGTGCTTTGGAAAAGGCAATGCTGTTAAACAACAAAGTCCTTCAAAGTTCTTGAGAGCTTCAGTGAAATATATTCTCCATCTCTTAAAATGCAGCTCCTAAAATGTAGTTCTTAAGAGTTGCATGGGCAAGTACTCCCTAGCCCAAAGTAATGTCACATAGTATTTGGTGATGAAGTCTGGAGAAGATCAGTTGCAGGATATTTTAAAGTTAACTGACTCTTCATAGCTGGAAATGTGGCACCTCTGCTCTGCTGGAAAAGTCATGTCTTTTCCCCTTGCAAAATTAATATCTTGTTGGCTCTACAAGACCAAAGAAAAAACCCTCCCCTGTAGTAATACGATACACTTCATATAAGTCATCTTAGACTGTAAACCTGGCATGTGATAAAACAGAAGTTGACTGTTGCCCTTTGAACTTCCAAGAACTGCTGGTATATTTTTCTATGAAAATGCATGCTGAGTTCAGGCCGAGTCTTGAACTTGGATTGTAAAGGTAAAAGGATTGAATGTATGTTGTTTCTGACTTGTATTAAGCAAGTTATATTTGTAAACTGAGTGATACAGAAATGTCCAGCATATTTGTGTGTAATAAATAGCTCATTTTAGACAAAAAGCTGAATATTGCAGGATGGCAGGATCAGGGAGAACCTGCCAACTAAAATGTCAACTGGGCAGAGAAAAATAAAAATCAATTGTCAGCTTTGCCAGACCTGTATCTTTTATATTCAAAAGCTATGTGCTGCAGTGTGTGGTTAAAGTATATTTTGTTAGACAGAAGGAACAGGATAAATAAAGTTTAGTGTGCTGAAAAACAACTTTTATTATGCAATGTAAATAGGTAACTTACAACAACAGCTGGGGAAAATTCAGTGAGGTTTTGAAGTTGGAATTTGATTCAGAGGCTTACAAAACCCGATAGCTTATTTCTTAACTCTGTTCCTGGGAGACTGGCAATTTTTCTCACTCAGAAAAAAGATACTGCCTACTTTTTTTTCTTGCAAATAAATTTTCTCATTAATTTTAATGACTCTTGCAGAAGCCAAAGTTTCATCAATGATTTCCCCCTCACCCCTTCAGAACTAGTAAGTTCCAAGGGAGTGGAGTTTTAAATGAAAGTAGTTTAAACAACCCCCCCACACCTCTCTGATAATGTAGTAATTTCAAAAAAAATACGCTTGCTTTGATTACCACTTTTTATTTTACAAATGCTTTGGATGTTGCAGGAAGTGCATCTTTTGTTGCAGAAATGTGTGTGTGTTTGCTTT
>VZTL01065528.1:2949-42686 GCA_013400535.1 Scopus umbretta | reverse complement strand
AATTACTATCATGGGCAAAACAGCCTTGACCTGGGGAAAATTAATTTCTTTCCAGTTAGCATAGAGTTGGACGGTGACAAGCAAGGACAGAACCTAAAACACCTTACCCCCGCCACCCCGCCTTTTCCCGGGCTCAATTTCACTCCTTCATCCCCAACTCCTCTGCCTCCCCCCTCCTCCGAGCAGTGCAAGGGGATTTAGGGGGATGGGGGGTTGCAGTTGGTCCATAACAGGCTCCTCTCTGCTGCTCCCTCCTCTGCATACTTTTCCCCTGCTCCAGTGTGGGCTCTCCATGAGCTGCAATCTGTCAGGACAAACCTGCTCCAGAATGAGTCCTTCCCATGGGCTGTGGCTTCCTTCAGGGCATATTCTGCTCCAGTGTGGGGTCCTCCCCAGCTGCCATGTGGATACCTGCTTTGTCGTGGTCTCTCCAGGGGCTGCAGGGGATCCCTGCTCTGGCGCCTGGGGCACCTCCTCCTCCTCCTCCTCCTCCTCCTCTCCCCTCAGTGCTCGCAGGTCTGCTGCTCACGCTTTTCCCCTTCATTCCTCTCTCTTCATCCAGCGTTTTGCCCTCCCTCACCCAGGCTCTTCTCCCCGAGGGGCCGCCACCGTGGCTGAGGGGCCCAGCCGTGCCCTGCGGCGCGTCGGCTGGAGCCGGCTGGAACCGGCTGTGTCCGGCACGGGGCAGCCCCGGCCTCCCTGCAGCCCCCTGCCAGCACCTGGGCACCTGAGTCCAGCAGAGTTTCAAAACCTAAATCTATTTAGGATCTAAACTAGTTTAGGTCTTCAAAATAAACCCTCCAGAGATAATGCAGTATACCTTCTCCAGCTTGGGAAGGCTGGGGCGTTCAAGGATTAGCAGTGTCTGGATCTTGGTCACTCGGGTAGCAATAAGCTTGGTGGTAGCGTCCTTACTGAAGCACGAGCATCTCTGGCATGAAGATGTGGGGGTGGGGAGCAGTGCTGTGAATGCTGTGAAGTGAGCATGTTTGGGGGTGCCCTCACCCAGACAGGGATAGATACAGAAGGGAGGTCCATCAGAGTGAACGTGTCAGGAGGTGTCATTGGGTTCGTCAGCGTGGAGATGGCCGTGCTCAGCAGACAGCTGTCCCAAACTGCGGGTTGATCACCCTCCAGATCCTGTCCTTCTCTTCCGTCTGGATGAGCTGGGAGAGGGGACACAGCTGGGTCCGAAGGAAGGGATGATCTCCCATCAGCCTCTCTGGGGCTAAGAGCCCTGGCTGTTCCCCGGCTGTGGCTTGGGAGAGGTGGTGATGAGCAAGCAAAAAAGGTGCTGAGAAAGAAGTTGAAGACCTGTGTGCCCTAAGTGTTTCTTTTTCTCCAGCACCCATTTGTCTGGAAGCTGTGCTCCTTGTCTCCCCTGTCTCTGAGGTAGGCAGCTGAGGTTTTTCCAGACAACCTCGCTCAATGGCAGGGCACCCTGGAATAGTAATTCCAGTGGCTCTCACTGATGAGGATGTGACATGGTTCAAAATTTGGGGGGCAGGGTTGCCTGATTTTTAATCGTGACATTAGAATTACATTAATTGGATTTACCACGCAAAAATCCTCAAAAGCTTTTGTAAGTGAGAAATTAGATTTACAAATCCTTCCATGCCTTTACAGTACAAATCCTGCCAATAAATCCTAAATACGCTTTCAAATATAAATCCTTTCTTTACCCTTGGGATGGAAATCACTGATTTATGAAACAGAACAGTAAAAATCTTGAGGTTCTATCAGGTTTACAAATCCTGGCATAATTTTTAAATGGAAGATTCTGGTCTTGCATTTCTGGGTTTAGTGTCACTTTATCCCTGGAAGAACAGTGCATGGTTTGCATCTGCTTCTACTTCTGCATGCGCTGGCATAGGTCTTGGTATTTTATTTCAGCCTCGATCGTCAGTAAGAAACGTCTTAGTGGACATGGTAGGAAGGAGAGGTTTCTTCTTTCTCTGGAGACTTTAAACAGTTACATGTAAGAGGCAATGGAGTGTCATTTGTTGCTGGCCCTTCTTGGCAATGGCATGGCTCCCTTTGGCTGGTGCATTTAGAGGTCAGCTCCTCCCAGGGCTGACTGTCCAGGCCACCCTCTTGCTCCTGACCCTGAGATGAAAGGTGGGACTGGTAGAGTTCCTGGGGGGATCAGAGGAGTGGGGAGCTGAGCAGCAGCCCTTAGCAGGACATCAGCCTGGCCAAATGCAGAAACTGGCAGGATGGAAATAATCCTGAAAGTCTGCTCAGAAGGAAAAGTCACTGTTGCCAAAACGGTAGCGGAGACTGTCACGTATTTAAAATGATTTCTGATACAAGACTAAATTTACTTCTGAATAGAATGGAAAATAACTTTTGCATGTAAGAAGTTCTTTTCTCCCCTTCTGGCAGACATGTTTGTGTCTTCCTGCAGACTGCCCTGGTCTCCATCTTCTCCACTGTTTTCCTTCATCCTTGCTCCCTAAGGCAGGTTGCTTAGGTCCTGACAAAGAGAGAAGAAAACATAACCGTGCCAGATAGCTACAACTACGTGTTCACTCTGCGCTGATGCAAGCTGTTGCTCAGGGTTGCGTGGCTGGCCTTCTCCATGCGTCCATCACACTTGGCTGTTTTCCTTTGAAAAGTTTGCTCCCCGCAGCTAAGGGCACAGCCGCAGCTCGGGTAACATGACTGGGGGGTACTGGCTCAGCAGTAGCGGCGCTCGCTTCGTTGCTGTGCACTTTGAAAAACTGAGTGACTTTCTGGAACAGCTCCAGAGGCTCTCTGCATGAAACTCTGTTTTCAGGGGTGGTGCAGAGGTGGCCGGTGCCTCAGTCAGCAGTGGCTTTTATTGCAGCCCATCCCTATATGGGAACAGATGCTTTCAGACGCTGACTGCCTTCCTGTCCTGTTTAACACCACTACCCCAGGACCCTCGCAAAGCTGAGCACAGGAGCTTCCAGGGTATGCAGCACTGTTGCAGCCTGCAAAATCACCTTAACGTGCTGCTGCTCTGGTGTGGACATGGCCTTCCACAGCTGTGATATGCAGACCCGAGGTTGCCCTCGCTGAGTAGCTCCCATAAAATAGCCGTATCATCTTTCTGTCTTAGGCTTTAACTGAGCAAACACCTATGCACAGGAATATAAACCAGGAGGAAGGAGGTGTAGTGAAAGAAAGGAGAACTTAAACAAAGCAACAAGGAAGTCTTTGAGCCCTGTCATTTGAGATTCTGAAGTGAAAGCAGACTGGATTTTGACAATTGCTCTGTTTAAAAAATCACAGTGGTGAGATGGGAAAACCAAATACTTCCCTTTGTCAGTGGATGTATTGTCACTAACGGAGAGCTACCCTAAAAACCTCTTAGCTCTATTTCCTTATTTTGAAACTTCCAAGAAATTGTCGTGTGATAGTTTGCATAATTTGCTAGTACAAATGTTGTCGTTGTACTCCATATAATCCTTGAAAGAAATATTGACTTGGATGCGATTAACCATGGGAGAGAACCCGATACACGTGGGTCAGAGGCTTGAATGTTTGGTAGGTCCATGCCAGCAGCCGTTGCCAGCTTAACTTCTGTTCCACAATTTAATTCTGCATATTCATCATGCACACTTTACTGTTATCTAGTACAAAGCCAAGAGTTTAGATCATATTGACTTCCTCAAAAACACCTTCTTGGAAACATCTTAAAAATAACTTTGATCAGGTGAATGGTCACACTCTCAAGTGGCCAGTGGGACAACTTAGAGGAACATGGTTACAGGCTGTCTTGAATTATCTCAAAAGCTGAGTTTCTTTTGCATTTGACCCACTGCTAGCCCCTGGAATTTATTTGAATGGTTTAAAAATAGTTTAAAATCTAGAAGAGGGTAGATTCAGACTTGATATGAGGAAGAAAGTTTTTACAATAGGTTGGTGAGACACTGGAAAAGGTTGCCCAGAGAGGTGGTTGATGCCCCATCCCTGGAAACATCCAAGATCAGGTTGGACGGGGCTTTGAGCAACCTGCTCTAGTTGAAGATGTCTGGGCTCGTTGCAGGGGGGTTGGACTAGGTGACCTTTGAAGGTCCCTTCCAACCCAAACCATTCTATGATCTGTCAAGCCCATCTTTGGCCATTCTTCTGTCATGCTCATGGAGATGAGGGGTAGGGATGGGCCATCTTAATGCAGACCTGAAGCCGGGTCCTGGTACTTCCCATAACCAGGAGGATTTCCATTGCAAACACCTCAGGGGTCAGACTCTGATCATCTGTGCCCAGAGGTAAGAACTGCACACAGTGAGGCCAAAATTTCCCTGGCCTGCAAACCTGATGAGCAGGCGTTATACCACTGACACAGAGAGAGCTAACACAGTTAGCCTGGCATGGTTCAAAGTGGTTTTTCCTGAGTATCTGCAGCCCTGTTGTGTCCAGGATGCACTGCTCTTACCACATGTATGCAACACAGTACGTACACGCATATTTCTTCCTGGGAACAAGTATTTGTTTTCAAGGTGGTTAATGAGAAGCTTAGGTTCAAAAAGATGACAAAGCAAAGCTCGAATGTGACACTGTCTTGCCCTATCAAAGTGTGAAGAATATTAGCAGAATGTAGACTTAACAGCTTTCAGAGGAAAATTACAGGCTTACCTCAGAGTTGCTTCTTTTTTTTATTGTGTTACAGCTAGAATTACCCCAAGAATGACTGATACGTGCCTTCTTTATAACACATGCTGTTACTTGTACGGTGGTTGTGCTTGTTGTAAAGCATGCTCGCTCTTAATGCCACGTTGAAGGTACTTTATGAACAATGCAAACAAATTCAAAACTTTATGAAAAGGAAGAAAAGGAGTAACTCTTATGCTGATGCCAAACTTTGAGAGTGCTCAGAAATGGTGAATAAAAACATAGTTGAGAGGTCTGTCTTTATGAGAGATGTAAGATTTTTTTTTTTCTGTTTGGCAGAATGCAGAGCTTCCGCGACAAAGGGAATAGGGAGTAATATAATGTCAGTAATCTTGTGTCCAACTCCAAGATACGTATTATGCATGAATGGTTTTGCCTGGCAGGTAATGAATTTCAAAAAAGGTTGAATTTACACCGCATAGATAACATTGAAAGAATTATGTTGCTAATGCCGTTGTGGCTTCCAAAACATTGTATGTTCATGTGGACTCAATGCTGAGGCAAAATAACTTTTTCCAATCACCAAGTCCTAAGCCAAGAGCCACCTGGTTCCTGAAACAAAAGAAAATGCATCAATAGTTCCTGGTTTATTTGAAACATGGGGAAGTTGACACAAAGGTTAAAAGAACTGGAATGTTGAAGGGGGGAAACTCATTGGGGGGGATTTTGATCAGACTTGTTCTACAAAAGCTGACTTATATTTTATTACATACCTTCTTGACTTTCCTGCCTGGTTCAAAAGTGCACAGCAGTGCCATTAAGATTCCCAGGGAAGGGGATACTGTCTTGTATTACATTTGTGCCACCATTTCTGTCGTGGTGTTCAAGGTCTGAGCATGTAATAATGATCTGAGACATGCATGTGGCTTGTCAAATACCTCAGCCTCAGCTACAGCACCAGTTGTGTGAATGAAGGAGCATCACAGAGATTGACAGGGGCTTCAGGCTATGCATAGCCGGTAGGGCATGATGGGATTCCAGCGTAGCAAGTTCTCAGTGTTGTGCTCAAAACGCTCTTCTATGATCTGCTGTTGAGGATTTCATGGAAGCATTGCAATCTCCTTTTTCCTACCACTTCTACCATGAATGCCTGATGCACATTTTTCCTGCTCCACTGCTTTTCTTCTAGCATGTTTATACAGGAGCAAAGTGAATGTGAATTCCTACCCTTTTAATTTGCAGACTTTTTACTGTCATTTCACTTGAATGTAAATGGCCACACTAAAGTGCAAAACACTATGAAGAATGGGATGCGCTACCAGATTTTTTCCCTGTGTATTAACAGCTAGGTGAGAAGACCTATGTCTTTTCTCCAGAGGAGTGATTCCATTCCACCCAGCTTCTTGCCCCATGACTTAGTGCCAACAAAAAGAAGTATTCTGTATTTACCTGGACCTCAGGAAAGCTGGAGGCCTTTTCCCCACTTCTACACCACAAGCAAGCCTACGGCGTAACTCTTTGCCTTGGATTCACTCACTCCATTCATCTTCCAGTCAAAGGGGGAGAAAAAAATCTAAGGGTTGCTGTACAATAGAGGGGCAATGCCTGAAGCTTACTACTTCCAGCAGTTACACAAAGCTTACCTGCAGCCCTCAATGCTTCTGCATTGAGCACGTCAAGGGTTAGTGTTTCAGTAAACCTGTTTGCCACAGTGCCCGAGGCAGGAGAAGCACCCAGTAATAAACCCAAAGTCTGTTTTTGAATAGAGATGCCTGGATGAGATTGAAACTACCCGTAGTAGTTCTGGGGCTGCACATTTCCATGTATTGCCAGCCTTGCTTATGCATCACTGCTCTGACCCGTAACTTCTTTGCTTTTGGTTGATATTTAGCCCGGATCCAAACTAACAGATCATGGAACTTTGCTGGTAGCCACAAACTGCTGTACATTTATTTATGACTGCCAGCATCTTCGGGTGAGAACTCCTTGCGAATAGTGATGGAAATTCAAGCCTGGAGTCGTACTGAATCACTGGAGGGCTCTTCAGCTCAGCACCAATTTCTGGAGCACGTTCTTTTATGTGTTAGACCTTTTGAATGCATACGCTAAGGGAAAGGAAAGGATCCTACAGCCTGCATCAAACTCTGCATTTCTGTACAGATTTTTGTGCTCTGACTGTTCAGGAAGCCTCTAGCACTGCTTTTCAGTATCTCCACGTCAATGCAGTAAAACACTTGGAAATTATAAAGCTTTATTTTGAAATAGGGAGATGGATGCCTGTGGGAAGCAGCTAATATGTGTGAGAATTGGAAATCCTGGGTTCTTTTTCAGGAACTGCTGCTGTTCAACCGCTTGTGCCTCCTCTTCTTTCGTAAAATGTGGTGGTTGTTTACTTACCTTACAGGAGTGCTTTTAAAAAGCTAATTTGCTGTCCTAAACTAGATTTGTAAAACCCAGTTAGGGACACCAGCATCAACTTCCACAACTTAAAAAATATGATTTTTAGTGTTTAACTTGGCAAAGCAAACCTGCTGCACAGGAGTGAATGTATAAAGAATCCATTTGTCTTTTCAGATAGTGAAGAGAAGACAGGCACTGGAGGCAAAATCCAGCCTGTGACCTCTAGTTTGTCCAGCCATGCTATCCCTTCCAGCATGACATCTCCATTTTATTTGATTGCTTCAGTCAAACTTACTCAGATCCTGTCCCCAGGAGTGGAGACTTTGAGGGTGGGAAAGGACAAAATATCATCCACTTCTCCCCGTTAGCCCCAGGACAGCAGCAAATCTTCTTTCTGCCACCACTGTAATTTCTAGGCTATGATTTTCTTGGCTGCATTTCCCAGCTTTGCCCTTCTAGCGCTGATTAATTTCTTTACAGCTCCACGCAATAGGATGCTGCACACATACTAAAAAAAGTGCCTAAGGTTTCCCTGTGGAAGGTTAGTAGGGTGGGCACAGGTATTTGTGAGAGGTGTGATCTAGGTTAATCTTCATAAATTTAGACGATATACTGGTGTTCACTGAGTTTAGCCTTAAAGACAGAATGTATTTCCTTTTCTTTTGTAGTGTTGGGGTTGCCTTTATTTTTCTCTTTCCACATTAAATCATGGAGATTTTGAGGGGTTTTGTTGGAAATGATGGTTGACCAGCTACTGTCAAGTTTTTTTAAATGTTATTGGACTGCTAAATAGGGAAATTTTTTGCCCCTCATTCTATTTTTGCTTTCTATTTAAACTATAGTCATTTATCTCCAGTGTTTCAGTATGATATTTTAATGAATGGCCTGTTCCCTCAGCTCAGTTCACAAAAGCTGTTCTACCTCTGATTTTATGTCATGTCAGCTTGAGACCAGAATAGGTGAGCTTAACCTCTGAGCACCTGTGTGTTACATTTTTAAATATAATGTATTCTTTGCCGGTCTGTGCCAGTTCTGGTATCTGTATAGTGAATTGCTTTGTACTTGTTCTCACCAAGCAGAAAATTTTGGAAGAGGCAGGACTTTCTACTGCCATGATTTGGAGGTCACATTAACATTAGCAAAACAAACAAACAAACAAAGCCCAGACATTCCTTGAAAAACTAT
Organism: Scopus umbretta; assembly: GCA_013400535.1. NCBI lineage: Eukaryota > Metazoa > Chordata > Aves > Pelecaniformes > Scopidae > Scopus > Scopus umbretta. Next base: position 34,520 of record VZTL01065528.1, on the reverse strand, counting down.
GCCCCCTGCCCTAAAATGGCAGTCAAGCTTCATGTAGTGAAGGTAAACTCACTCCAGTTTTGTGTTTTCTTAATACATCAGGCTGAAATTTGTGGCAGTTGAGTAAGTAATTAGCAGAAACCTGAATGGTCCCTGTGGTGTGGATGGGAATCTCTGGGGAGGAGGTGGAGCAGGCAGCTAAAGGCCAGTCCTGGAGGTTTCTAAGATAGATCCTCCCTTCTAATCAGCTAAAAAACTGACTCCTCCCAGCATAGGTGCTGGGTGCTTGGATATCTTGGAAGATCTCTCTCTGAGAGCCTGAATCATTGAAGAATATTAAATTTAGGGCTCCAGATTATTTATCTGCTTGTGGTGGTTTGACCTTGGATGGCTGCCAGATGCCTACCGAGCCACTCTCTCACTCCCCCTCCTGAACATGACAGGGAGAGAAAACAAGGTGGCAAACCCTGTAGATTGAGATGAGGACAGGGAGATCACTTACTGATTACCATCATGGGCAAACCAGACTCAACCAGGGGAAAATTAATTTAATGTATTGCTGATTAAAAATACAGAGTTGGGTGGAGAGAAACAAAGACAAAAACTAAAACGCCTTCCCCTTACCTCTTCCCCTCCCTCAGGCCCTATCCCAGGCTCAACTTCATTCCTTCATCCCCGATTCCTCTGCCTCCCGACCCTGAGCAGCACAGGGAGGATGGGGAACGGGGAGTGTGGTTGTGTCTGTAACAGCTCATCTCCGCTGCTCCTTCTTCCTCACACTCTTCCCCTACTCCAGTGTGCACTCCTGAATGGGCTGCAGTTTGGGTACCTGCTCGGTACAGTGCTGTAGGAGTCAGAGAAACTATTTCTTCTCTCATTGACCATCGTTTTACACAGAGGAAGTACAGTAAGAGTCATTTGAATGCTACTGAGGAGAAATTATTCTGAAACCCTCTGAGCTAGGTCCTTGGCTGGTAAGTATCTGCATTAATATTTGTCATCTTTCATAGACTTACGTTCTCTCAAGCCAGCTGGGGATCTGAAACAACTTTTTTGTCCTCTGGAAAAAAAGGAGAAGCTGTTTTCCATATTGTGAAAATTGTCAGACATGCATGGTGTTGATTAATTAAAAAGAAGTGAGGCTCTTTAGGGAGCTGGAAAAGAGGTCTTCTCTCTCCCCGCCTCCTGCTTTCCCTCACCCTGAGATGGCTTGTTCACCTGGGGCTGAAGGTTGAGTAGTGGGACCAGAAGTGCAATGCAAAACACCAGTCAAAGGCAGTCAGAACCCTGTCTTGCTGTGCATCTCTGGAAATCCAGCACAGCAGTAAGGCTAGGAAGAGCAGAGTGTTTGATCATGACTTCTCTATTGGATATGCATTTAAACTCTCTCTCACTTCAAATCAAACCTAACTGTTTGTTAGTAGACTAAATTGTCAGTGATTGAGCATGATTTACATTTTGGTTTTGTAGAGTTTAATTCTGTAAGGAACTAAATAAGCTAAATGAAACAGCTTTCTGTGCGATTAGTAAATGAGGAAAAGGCAAAACTAAAACATGGCTGTTCCCTTTGACAATTAAATAGGAAGAAAGGAACACCATGGTTTAAATCACATGAGCTTTCAGCTAAGCCTCTCACTAGTAGTGAAAACCTTTTTCTCTGAAATCTCCTGAACCCTGTTTTTGAAGGGGGCAAAAGAGGAAAAAGCACTTTGTCAAATTGCTGTTTTGGAATGGAAGGATTGAATTTATCTGTTTCTCTGCTTCCCAAAAGTTAGCATTTACGACAGGGTCTCCAGACCACCCGTAATCTGGTAATGGGTCTAGCACAACCTTCAGTCCCTAAACAGATGTTTATCTGAGCATTATCTGATTCCCTTGTGGCAGAAGGGTCTGTTCATAATCCCCAAACCCATTAAAGAAATGAGGGGGTTGTAAAAACATTTTTAAATAGATGAAACACCTTTCAAGATAGGTTGCTGATAAAGGAAAGCAAAATCACAGTGGGACTGAAATGATTCCTTGGATACTTCATGCTACTTCTTTGGCAGCTGCAATATTTATTTCTTACTGTGGTGACTGTACTATGAGGCATGTACTGAACAGTAGTTCTGAAATAAATATCTTAGATGTTAGAAATACCCAGAGACTACTTTTTATTTTATTTTCTTATATTCACTTTAAAAAATGCAAATTGCTCCATAAAAATAATGATGGTTTGTCATTGACGCCATCCTGTTAGAAGCTTTGTTGGTTTTGTTGAGTGCAGGAGATGAAGGCTAAAAATCAAGTGATACCGTGATGTTTGAAATTAAGGTTTTATAAAACATGTAAGCATGTATGTTACTTTAACCACGTGAGTTCTCTGATCAGAAAAAAAGAAGCTGTAAATCTATTTGTAATTATCTGTGTGATAAAGCAAGGTAGAAACATGATGTGGAATAAAGGATTATTAAATAATTCCTAAGCAAAACCAAACTACAGGAACATTAGAATAATTAAGTAGCTAGAAGATCACATACTTCATTACTCACAAGCTGGCAGGTCATAAGAAAGGCACAAGTGCATTTTTATGGCAGGAAATGCGTCCATTAAATTACACCATTAAGTCATATACACTGGTCATTGTATTCTCTTGCTTTATGGGTTTTGTATCGACTTTACCTTCTGTGCAGTGCTGTAGACAAGCGGGTAGCATTAAAGACAGGCAGATAAAAATGCATTTACCTGATTGTTAAGTCATGGTTTTTGTTCAGGCAGACATACATAGCTGAAGTATGAAATAGCGAAACTGCAAAAAAGCCACTCAGAGTGTAAGCTGTTCACTGCAAAAGCCTGAAAAGGAGAACTGTATGATAAAACACCTTCCTATTTTTCCCCTCTTTTTTCCAGTTCCTTCATTATACCCACTACCGTTTTGCTTTCCTCCTTTTTTTGAAGTCTTAAAATTGTTCTTTAGTGTTCCTGGTGGTGCTTTGCTTTTATGCAGTGATTAAATTTCCTCAAATAGGAGAGTGGCTAATCTGCTAATTAATGCAAGCTGACACCTTACTCACCTGCTGTTCTCATTCTGCATGGCCCTTTCTGCAATTTGTGGCTGGATATACCTTCATTATGTGGCCAAAACGTAGTGGCTTCCCATGATGGGATCTCATTCTGTGATGGGAGTATCTGTGTGCCAGGTGATACAGTCACGGGTTTCTGGTGGCATTTCTCATACTTCTGGATGCTCTCATGTCAGGCGACCAGAATTTGGGCCCTCCCATCGCCCCCACCCTCGCTCGCTCCCACAGTCTGTGTGTCCCATTGCTGTCCCGTTCCTAAAGCGCGCCAGTCCCAAACCTTCCATTATTGACTTGAATGGTGAGAAGGGGCAAGGCCATTGTTTGAAAAGTGAGGCGCAATCCAAAGGTAGAGCACCACTGCTCGTAAAACTCTGACCCGTTTTAGAGAAATTGGTGTGCCTCCTTAGCGTCCCTTAACTTCAGGACTAGACCTTCTTGGCCATTATGTCATCTAGGCTGTCGGTACTTAACACCCTGCTAATTCTTAACTCTGTTCCCAGCCTCCTTCCGTTTCAGCTCATGTCATGTGTTAGATGCTGCTTCTGCCAAGTCCAACATACTGCCACTTATTTTTCTGTTCCCGCTTCGCTCGTTCCCCTTAAGCGCTGGAGTCCCCGTGCTGCAAAGCATTTAAACATATGTTCAACTCTAGGTGATGAAGTGTTTTGCTGAGTCAGGACCTTGGCACTCAACTCAGCCTGTCTGAGCGCGAGTAGCCTTTGAAGTTTGAACGGCGCAAGGAGAGGTCCTCAGCGGCATGCAGAGGACCAGTTAATTCTTTCTTTTATTAGTCTCTTTGGTTCTTCAATGTGATTGATCTTAGATTCCCGTTTTTTATTTTCTCTGCCTTATTGTACCATCTGCCTTTTGGCTTCACATCACTTTGTTCTTCTTTCATTTACCACTTGTCTTCCCCAGAGTTGGGAGGCATAATTCTGCTTTGTACCTCAGAAAATTTGCTGTACAGTACAATTAGTTTAATTGAGTTGGCAGTTCAGCTTGGCTGGCCCGTGACATGCTTCTGGTACCATCAGGCAAGTGACCAAGAATGCCACTCCCATGCCATGACGAGACCTGTCCGAGGGTATTAATCACACCTCCGTTTGTCCTGATGGGATAAAAATACCTGTGCTGGACTGAATGTTTGCTTAATACAAGAGTGTTCCTGTGTTTCTTACGGGAACAGTCAGTGCAGGCAGCGGCTTCAGAAAGAAAAGAATTGAAAATTTGGAGACGTTTGGAATAGAGGTTGCTAATTAGATCCTTCTCTCAACCTCTGAGCCCAGAGCTTTCTCAGAGCTTTGGTGACTTAGCACTGACTCAGAGAGACGCGAGTCCTTTTGATGTCTTTGCATAATTTTTTTTTAAACCTACTGCAGCTTCGCTTTGAATTTAGAACTTTCGCTTGTGCTGCGCTCCCGGGTCACTGCGACCGGGCTCCCGCTATCACAGGCAACCCACCACGTGATTGCTTTCAGCAATGTGCCAAGCGCAATATTCACACCTCTCAAGTAGCTAACCCCTGCTGCATCTACTGGAAAGCTGTTTCGGAGCCATACTCTTCTGACTGATTCTGAATTGACCCTGCATATACCATTTTGATACAAAACTGTGAAATAGCGCTTTTGATCCCTTCTTAAGTGATAGTATTTCCAGACTGGGGTTGTTTTGGGGAGCTGCTGTGTGGCAGAGTATATGTCCTTGCACATAGCACAGCATTCCTTGTCAACTGCGTAGGCTAAAGGGCATTTCTTGAGTCAAGAATGCAACTTTTCTTTAATCGGTGGGGTACGTGGTTTGCTTATGCCAAGGGATAGAATTTAGTCCATTTTCCTGGGGAGACATTTTTCTGTGGTACTTCACTGCACCCTTGACCTACCTATCTGCTCTCTCCAACAGTTGCACGTGTGTCTGAAGTGACTGTAATGGACTGTGACGCTTGGGGAAAAAAATTGACCCCGTTTTCATGTATCTTAATGAAAACTATATTAATATGTGGTTTAGTGGTTGTGGATGCTTTTGACGTTAAATGTTTTGCAAGCCATATAATGGCACTCAGTCACTTCCTTCACACTGTTGCCAAATGGTGTAAAGTTTAGATTAGTAACAGGTCGTGACATAACAGCAGTACTTAAAGCCTCAAGGAAAAATTCACAAAATGTTATCTTTACAGATCGTTCTGTCAAAATACCTCAGATCTTCGCGACATCTCTATTTTTGCTGCCAGAGATATTTCCAGGGATATGAGCTCTTCTGGCTTGTGGATACCGTTGTTGTTTCGCAGAGCCATGGCGAACGCTCGGCCCTGTTAAAGAGCATGAACTTACTAGAGCGTGCAGTATGGCAAAGGACACCTGAAGGTTGGCTGCGCTTTGGTGTTCCCGGTTGTGTTCAACTGCTGTCAGATGTGATAATCACAGCATGGGAGAGCCTTCTGCCAGGCTTCCTCGCGTTTCCGAGAGGAGGGAGCAGAGTGTTTCTTTTCAAATAGTCAAGCGAACATCAAAGCTATTACCTTAGGCAAAACTAAAATGGAAGGATAACATTTTAATTGTCTGAGAGACAGTGGATTTAGGCTTTTATTCAGCAAAGCATATGAAGTCCGTTGACTTCATTGGGAGCATGATACTTAAACCTAAGCATATGTTTAAGTTCGCTCCTGGGGTTTCCAAGTGAGGCCCTTGGGGAGAGTGCTTCTTACCTTCTCTGCATGGGAGGGAAAAGGCATTGGGCTCTGTGCCTAAAGAAATCAGGGCACTTTATTTGTTACATCTCACTAGCATAAAAAGCAAGGTAAAGTGACACCGAAACTGTGAGGAAGGGACCAGGGCAAAGGGGTGTCTCTTCTGCACATCCCTACAGGAATAAGCAGTGTCCCATCTCCTGGGGAAGGGGAGGAAGCTCCTTGGTCTGCTCTTCCTTGCTGCTCCGTGCGGCTTCCCTGTCCTTCATCCTGGCCACGCAGGCAGATGAGCAAGGATTTCATGTGCTTGCAGGGGAGGTTATTGCTGATTCATTGGTAACTGGCTCTTCTCCAGCCCCCGAACAGCTCCTGAGGTGGAAGAGGTCAAGTCTAGCCCAACGTTACTTAATGTAGCGTGTGCACACGTTTTTATCGTGCAGTGACTTCTGCATCCTCAGCATACCTGCTTTCAGATAAAGCGACTTTCATCATTTTGTGGAATCTGCAAGAGCCACAGCATGTTTTTGTAACTACAGTTTAATTTTCAGGGTTTTTTAGGCTTCTGACTCATAGTCCTTTCCTCCAGAAACATAAAATGATTCACATACCCAAGCACTTAACTCCTTTTACATTTGTAAATGGCACTTCATGCATGCTTAACAAGGGTATTCCAAACCACTAAAACCGTAATTTGCTTATGCTACATAATATGGTATGAATCCTGCAAAGACTTATGTAAATACTTTCAAGTTCATTGTAGGTTTTTGCAAATGGTGACTTAGAGCCAGAACGTCCACTGGCTTAGACTCAGTGGGTCTTTGTGGTCCTCATAAGCTCTGACACAGCACCAGGGAAGAGAAAATAAGAAAGAAAAATGGAATTGGTGCTATAAATCCGATGCAGAAAAGAATGCAGAAGAGGCCCTTTTATTGCTTTCACAAGGGTAAGAGTTGAATATTAAAGTACATTAGAAAAAGGAGATGGAAAGAGAAGATGAAAAACATTTTTTTTTCTTTCAGTCTGCTCCAGAATTTCTAAAATTAAACTCCCCATGTCTTATTATTTTTATTGGAAGATATGAGGGAAAAAATCCCTATGCTGGATAATTCAAAGCCCAGATAGATTTATTTAGACTCAAAATACACTGTACTAGCTACTCCCTTTTTAAAAAGCTATTGCACTGTTACTCAGGCAATGCACGTAATTTATGATTTTCTTTTTAAAATGGAATCAAATGATTTATGACGCTGGGTTTTTAACCTCTTAATCCAGATTTTTTCTCCCAGGTCTTCCTGGAACCACTTCAGATTATTCAGTGTCCAAAAAAATCCTGTATCTTTATCATTTTTCTCTCTGACAGAATTCAGAAACAGTAAAATCTTCCAATTTGAGTCGAAATTGAATAAACCATAAATGCATTTTGGGGCCACAGTTTATCTTCTGAGAATTAGATTTCTGAAAAAGTCAAAAACCTTTCTTTCAGGTCCATAGAGTAGTGTTGTTTGCAGGCATCTGTTAGTTTTCAGATATTTTATTGCTTTGTCCTAGTCTATGTTACTTTCACTTTGTTGTGAAAAAGGATTTTTGGTTACGATCTTCCTCTTTGTTGCATAAAAAGGCAAAATTCTCTTCTTCTTCCTCCCTCAATCTCCAAGCAGGAAAAAAAAAAAAAAAAAAACCCCCAAAGAGTTAATAAGCTTCTGCTCCGGCCATAATTTATAGCTCACTAATATCAGTGAAAGAGTACAAATGAAACAACACTATTAGCTAGGAAAGGACCATGAACTGTGTATCACATGCATGGAGCTTTGCAGGAACTGGAAGGGGCTTGGCTTTTCACCATCAAAGCTGTTTTCTAGTTGCAGATGTGGTCACCAGACACCCAGCACCAGCCCTGACACCGCTTCAGCACGTGGGCCCCGGTGCTCCCTCTGTCATGGTGCTGGTGTCCACACGACATTCCATTAAAAGGAGCAGGAGCATTGCTGGTCTTTCCAGAAGGTGCAGGGGGGAGCCAAAGCCTCTAATTTGTTCATGCTGTGTGGATGCTTTTCCAGTGATTTGTGGATAAATATGGTTTGCACTCCTGGTGTTGCTGCGTTTAGGTGTCTACTGATCTCCCAAGACGCTACTTATTTCAGAAAGAGGCAGTTCATGAAGAAACAGTGTGTTCCTGAAAAGAAGTTATGCTGGATGGTCTGAGGCCCCATGGAAATTTTAAATAGGTGATCCTATACAAAGGCAGTTTAATAGGACAGCAGAGAAAGAGAAAATAATAATAATGATAAAAGAATATACAAAACAAGTGATGCACAATGCCAGTTGCTCACCACCCAATGCCCAGCCCATCCCCGAGCAGCAATCACTCCTTCCCCCAGCCAACTCCCCCCAGATTCTATACTGAGCTTGACGTCAGGCGGCATGGAATAGCCCTGAGGCTAATTTGGGTCAGCTGTCCTGCCTGCATTCCCTCCCAGCTTCTTGTGCACCTGGCAGAGCATGGGAAGCTGAAAAGTCCTTGGCTGGTGTAAACAGCTGAAACCAGGACAGTGATGAGGATATTCCTAGGATGCCAGAGGAAGATCTGTGATCGCCCTTGCGGGAGAATGATGGACTCCTGAGAAATGGACTGAATGAGCAGGGAGCATTTCAGATATGAGGGTCTCTATGATGCACTTCCAGTTCAGTTTGCACAAGAAAGAGCTGCAGTCAGTTTTGTAATATCTGGTCTGGGGCATTTGCTTGGTGGCTTCTCCCTCTGCACTCTGTGGTCTTCATTCCTCTAAAAGCTCATATTTGGCTTGTGCTGACTCTGTCGGGAGCTGGTAGTGCACTTCTTTGCAGTGATTCACCAAGTGTTTATTTAGGGGCTACACTGCATCTAGGCAGAAATCTTTCAATATTAAAAATATGTCTTACTTGGCAATTTACATAAGCTACTAGATTGGCATCTAGGTTACTTTTGTCTTCAGAGCTGACCTCTAAGAAGGAAAAAAATGTTTCTGGTGACCTCAACTTTTCCACAATTGGGAAGGAGGTCATGAGTCAGCAACATGCAATTTTATATGAAGCATGGACTGAGTGCAAGATACCAAGTTTGGGATTTTGCCTCCGTTAAGAGTATTTTGAGACTGAATGCTTGAACCATAGCCTTCTTTGGGAGCCCCTGAAGGGAGCCTAGAAGTCCAGGGTCACAGCCTAGAAGAGCCACGCTTACATAATACCAACAGGTTTCTCATTAGCAAACCAAATAATAACATTGACTTAGAGTTATATTCAGTGGCATTTTGCTTCTCAAAGACAGCCCTGTCACAGAAGGGATTTAACTGGCAGGGAAATAACACGTTGTTACCCCGATTCACTCAGTCATTGAGTTTGGGCCAGAGATACAGTCAGTTGAATTTGGCATGAGTTTGTGGTGCCACTGGGAATGATCAAGGAAAGTCTTTTACAGTGCTGCCCTCCTGAGCCACCCGGTCCTGGTCGCTGCTGTGCCAGAGCGAGCATTTGTGAGAAAGCCTGGAGGATGCCTTGTCCAGGAATCGGGTCTCGGCTCTCTACAAGCGGAGGAAAGTCACCTGGATGCCTACCCTCTTTCACCCTGCCACCCAAATGAAACTCAGAGAGGAGAGTGCTACTACTATTCTCGTTGTTGGTTTTGTTGTTATTTTTCAGAAATGGCAATAAAAAGGTGTGGTTGTCATGTTAAGGGGCAGAGGGTTTTCTGCCAACAACCAGTTCATTCTTTTTCACTGGTTTCTTTGTTCCAGCTCAAGGAAATGTGACAGCGGAGGATGGTTAGCTCCTCGCTCTGCCAGCGCCTACAGCTCGTGCCACAGTGCTCAGGATAGCGGCTAGATGGCACACACACGGCTGTTGAGAAGGAGGCAGTTTTACGTGGATAAAATTAAATACAGTAAGGACCAACCTTCACCATGCCAAACTTTGCAAGTGAAGTTGATCAGAACAGGCGGAGTGGCGTGAAACTATGAAGGCAGCTATCGGCGAGAAAATGAAGGGAGGACACAGAAGGCGTCCTGGGGCGCAACAGAGCTCTCCTTCAGTTTCCACATCTAGCGTTTACTTTTCTGTTTAGCCCATTGCCTTGGAAATCATGAGGAACTGCTCTTTTTAATTACAGCCGTCACAGTTCTTTCTCTTTTAAAATTAATTAATCTGTGGGTCACCTCCATCCTGCCTTGGTGCTCCTCTGCCTCACGGAGCAGGAGTTAAGAGCCCCGTCTTTTGGCCCTTTCCCTTAGTGCCTGCTCACTTGTTTCACTGACCAAAAAACAGCCCTGTGCAGGGTGTTCCCTGGCACATCAAAATCACATCACTCGTGGCTGGCTTCGGGGTTTGTTACAGGCTCAAAGCAGGCAGCAGACATGCGAAAGGGTGCCGAACTATCAACCTTTCTGGCAACCATGACTCTACAGGCTTGGCTTCAGGCCAGGTAAAAATACACTCTAGATGCATGCCTGGGTAAAACTAGGCAGGTTTGATTGTCGATTGCTCAGAGATGTCAGGATCTGACAGGCAAGAGGTCCAGAAGTGGGAATAGTAAGTTAGGCTCCTACAGCAAGAGCTTGCCAGGAGGGGAGCTGCGGGATTCTCCTGCGCTGAGCTCATGGAGAGTGCGAAGTCAAGCGTTTGCAGAACTTAGTATAAATAAAATTACTGTCAGAAAGAGTATGTTAAGAATTACCAGAAAGTTAATATTCCTGGGATTCTCTTGAGTGTTTATACCCAATAACCCAGCTGCCAAAAGTGAGCCATTACTGGGGGTGACTAACTTTGTGGTCTTCTTGGAAGCCCACCATATCATCCTGACCTCTCACCCTTTGATGCTCAAAGGGCTGGAAGTTGGGCAGCAATTTCAGCCTCTCCCTTTACTGTTGATTTAGAAAGTGCTTTAACTGGCAGGGTAAGCCAGCAATGCAAACTGCAGGCATAAAAAGAATAAAAGTCCCTAAATTAAAGCAAAGGCTACGATAGGTACAGTTGTGCCATAATTTTCTATTTAAGTCAAGGTCAGGTTGGGCCTTGAATTCGTGAGCACAATGAGGAACGTTTTGGAAAGTGGAAATTGCATTATGGGTTCTGTTTCCTTTCCAGGGAAGCATGTGAAGCACATTACAGAGCGAGGGAAGGTCATGACTGCAGGGAACAGCACAGGATGTCTGAGAGGGAAAGGTGGGGCGAGAAGAGCTGCTGCAAAACAAGGACAGAGAAGCAGCAGGAGAGTGTGAGGGTGAAAAGTGGTAACTGGAAACCTTGCAATATCTCCATCAGAATTCTTTCACATAAAGGGTCAAAAAAAAAAAAAAGCTTTCCCCTCTTTACTTCTGTATTTCTGACTTTTTTTAATCTCTTGTTTTAATTTAAATATGCATTGTTGGGCTTCCCCCCCCCCCCACATTCTGGCAATGTTCTGAAATTTTTGAACTGCCAGACAGATAGAATCAGTGTTTCAAAACCAGCATCTGCATGTGTGCACGTATTAGCCTGATGTAAGTGCTGGACAGGCTGGGAGTGATCAAAATGTATTTGCTTAGCTGTGACCAGTTAACACCACCACTGTGTATTAAGTATTGTGCTTGCTCTATTGCAGCATGCACCTCCCAGCTGTATTTCATGCATCATTCCCTCTGTCCATAAAATTATCTCTGAGCCAGCCCCTGCACCGAGTCTTAAGCAGGGTGGAAGCGATGCCATCCCTCCCTCCACCCCTTCTGTCTAGGGCAGGGGGAAGATCTCAGGCCTGTCATACGCAGGCAGGGGGAAGCAGTTTGGGAACCAGCTAAAGGAGGAGCCAGCTTTCTCGACTTTCCCTTTACTGCAGCAGCTATGTTGGCCTTTCCAGGATGGCTTATTGGAAGCACTTTGCAGCACTGCTGGCCAAGCAGCACCTCCGGCAGCATGCTGGGGAGAAAAGCGTATGGTTTGGCATAAAGGAAGTAAGCATAAAATGTCTATTTCCCAAAAGGCAAATTGTCTGAAAAGTCTGTCCGATGATAGCCCAAGCCAGAACAAGCTGTAATTACATATCCTTTTGGTTTGCAGTTTATATGATTTTCTCTCTGGTTTTGCAAGTGTACCACAGTTCCGCCTCAGTGGCTCTGCAGCCTTTTAACAAGCTGTAGAAAGTACCCTATTGCTCAGGCACTGGCAATACTCAGAGACAGAGCGTACTGTCCTTTAACCCTTTGCAAGATTATGTAGCTTAACAGGATGGAGCAATCTCAAAGTGATGACTGTCCACAAGGAGCTGGGAGGAGGGAGGTCGGGAATGGGGATGATTACCCACTACCTTTTCATTGTGCAGCTGCTACTCAGGATATTTTGGTGCTTGAGTTAATGATCTTGCAAATATAACAAGGCAGAGAGGAAACGGCACAGAGGAAAGTATTTGGAAGGAGTTAAACATTAACACCACACCTTAAATACAACCGAGTAGGAGCAAAAGAAGGGAAATACTGTTCGAGTACAGTCCGTACCCAGTTTTAACAGGCAGGTGGGATTTGTTTACGGAAGCAGACAATCATCTCCTTCCTCCCTGCAGTAAAATCTGTATTTAAAGGAAGTACTAGTAGGAATTTTGTCAAGTGTACAACTTGCAAAGTAAAGCTTCAAAGTCCAGCCCGGTCCATTTGAGTCGCTACTCTGTAAAGTAATTATTTAATTTAAAACAGGAAGCAGCAGCTAGCTGACTAACTGATTCCCAAGTTCGATGGCTTTTCAGTCCATGCTGCCCTGGTGTCTGCATTCCGGGGCTGTAAAACTCTGTGGTGAGAAGGCTGCTGGTTCAGCTGTGGGGTACCCTGGCTGATTCAGTGGCTCCTCCTTCAGCTTTTGCCATGGGGTTCTCAGGGTACCCCAGTCGTAAAGCCAAAATGCCCTGGGCGGCAAAGTCAGTCACTTAGAGGCTCACTCACTCCGTGGTTTTGTCCTTATGAAAATAAAGGACAAACCCCCCAGAACGGGTCGGCCTGCTCCAGCGGAGGCAGGACAAAATGGCATGCAACCCTGCTGCACTTACTGGTGTCAGTCCAAGTAAACTGGGGTTTGCCAACCACATTAAATAAATAGCCCAACACCCCCTCCCTCCAAGTAACATCAAGTCTGATTAAGAATCCAAAGACTACATTTTTCAAAACGTCAGTGGCTGGATCAGAAGATCAAAGGTCATTGATTTTTTTTATTTTATTTTATCTCAGAGAGTATGTTTTAAAAAATCCCTTATCATCTTGTTTCTGAATGCCTGAAAGGGAAAAACATTAAAGGGTGTTTATTAGTATTAGCAGTAGTATTCCAAAATGTATTGCATGCATTATTATTAATATTATTCTAGAGATGCAGTGCCAGCAAATTATAGATAAAGAGAGTTGGCAATAAATTAATTGGAGAACTAAAAAAGTACTGGAAATTAGGAAAGATGATGAGATGGAAGAGATCAGCTGAGCAAAGTGAGCACGTCTTTCTTGCGCTAACACAGTAATGGAATATAGCGAAGGCAGAGTGGGAATACTGATCTTCACATGCTCCTAACAACGTCTTGCCATACTCGGTCAAATTTCTGTAAAAATGCTAACGTGTGCTATTACAGGATGAAAAGCCCTTTGTGACGATATAAATGCATCTCTGGTGCAGAGCTCTGTCGCTTCTGCAATGATAGTTTCTAAATTGATACACTATTACAGAGTGAGCTGGGCTTTGGAAAAACTGGTGGCTTAAGTTCACCTGTGCTTTAGCCTGTGTCCTCTGGTAGAGGACGGGAGTCCAGGCACCGTGACAGGACATCCAGGTCCCATAAACACCAGGTAATGCATACAGGCAAAGCCAACCCAAGCTCCCACACGAATTGATGGGCTCTGGGCTGACATTACCTCTCAGAAATGAAACTTGGTATTACGGTAAATAGCACCATAAAACCTTAGTTCCCGACTGTTTGAAAGTCAAGAAAAAACGGATCTAAAACCCTGGATTATTTAAGAAGAAAATAGAGGAGAAAACAGCAAACATTATTGTGGCTCTGTGTTGTACGTGCTTCTGCTACAGCTCTCGGAAGACAGCAGAGGAGGATGAGAAAAAGGCCAAGGACGAGTGGCTGGGGTGATCAAAGGCATGAAGCCGTCCCCGTACGCAGAACAGCCAAGTAGGACGGGGCTCCCGCAGGGTGGGGAGGAGTTGGCTGCCGGGCATGATGCTAAAGGTCTGTAAAATCACGGGCAGTGCAGAAGGGGTAGCTGGCATCTCATGAGCTGGGAGCTGGGAGACTCGGGTGAAATTACGGGGCGTTCAGTTCAGAATAGGCCAGAGGAGACGGTTCTTCAGACATGTAATTAAGCTGGGGAGCTCTTTGCCACATGAGACTGTAGATGCTAAAATTTACATGAGCTCAGGATGAGGCTGAGCAGGTTTGCAGAGGAGAAATCCACTGAGTGATACACTTAAAAAACAAACCAACCTGTCTGGGTCAGAAAGTTGCTGAGCTGTGAATCACTGAAGGAGGCCAAGAGAGAAAGTTTTCTCCCTTCTCTTACGCTCTTCCTGAGGCATCTTTTTGGCTACTTGCCCTAGTGGCTTCTCCAGTTTAAGAAAGCCTTTAAAGGTGTTCCAGGGAGGGAAAGGGCTAAAGGAAAACAGGAATGAAGAGAAACCACCTGCTTGTGAAGGACAACGAATGCAAGAGGGACAGGGGTGTGAGGGTCGCACAACCCAAAGCGGAATAGTAGGGGGCGCGGGAACAGCCAGCAGTGTGCCAGGCTGCACCCGCTCCCTCCAAGGCACCCAGGGACAAGGGGTGCTGCTCGGTGGGGACGCGGGAGGACGGGCCAGTGGAAACTGTCCCCACAGCATCTTCAGAGGAGACCAGCACCAGCAGCTGGGGCTGTCCTGGCACACTGAGGAGATGCAGGTATGGAGGCATGGGTGCTAATGTGAGGGGAGGAGGGCAACCCAAGCCTCAGCAGGAGGGATTTGGGGGGAAGCTGAAGCAGCATTGGGATGCAAGGATGTGGCTGGAGGTCTGTGGTGCCGCGAGACCAGGCTGCTGGGCATCTGTCCCCCTGTGCCTCGCCTGGTTTGCCCTGACCCAGAACTGGAGCCAGCCCTATGCATCCTCCTGTGCTGAGGACACCTCAGAGGCAGGAGGAGGCCAGGGGGACATGCTACGCAGCATCCCTTGGCCACAGTGATGCAGAGTTCTTGGGACATGCACTTTGCTGGGGATCCTTGGGTGGGAAGCACGGGTGGAGAGGCAGACTCAGGAGGGACTCGTTGCCAGTGGGATTAAAACATTTTGCATTATAATCTGTGGGCTTTCTGGAAAAGCTGACTGAAAGTTTTTTCAATTTTCTTTGCAGTTTTGCACTAGTAAACCAGGGTCCCTGGCAAAGTTTTGTGCTCCATGCCATACCACATGTGAAGTTAGGGCAGAACCCAAGAAGGAAAAACAGGCCAGCGGACTACAAAGTCCCTGCCATTCACTGGTGCAGGCCACGTATACCTGGCTCCCAAATCTTGACAATGCATTTAAAAATTGATGCCTCTTCAGTTAATTGTTCTTCCTTCAGGAAACGCTAACCTATTGAGCCATAAGATTTTTAGGCCTCCGAGATCCGCTGTCCCCAAAGTGAAGATGACCGTGGAGGCGGTATTCATCTTGAGCAAATTTGACATCTGCTTTGCTTGCCTTAATCTCAAATTAGTAGCCTTCCGGAGGGGGAAGGGGTGCTACATGAAGACTGTTCCCACTCATTAAGACCTGAGGGAGGGAGCAGGGCTGCTCTTCAGCCCCTCTCCTTTTCTCCAGTTATCTCAAGCCTAACTGTTGCAGCCTGGAGCAACCACTGGTGATGCCTCTGCCACTTGTTTAAAACACCCAAGTTACTGGTTCTCCCGCGGGATGGGTTCTCTGACCCCAGGCACCTCAGCCGCGCCAGCTGCAAGAGCGGCGAGAGCCCTGCCTGGCTCCGGCATTGCCAAGGCATTGGTGCCACCCAGCAAACAGCCTGATGCCCTGCACAGGGTTCTGCTGGGCCAGAAATGTTAACCTCTGAATGGGATTTCTATTCTTTCCAGCGGGATGTTGTTAAAAGCAGGTAGAAAAGTGCTTCTTCGAATATCTGATTTTCACCCTGACAGTTTCTCTTGACATTTCCATGGCTTTAAAATTATTTCCCCCCCTCTCCATCTTTACTTTTCCGTGCACTGTTTTTCTGTGGCAGTCTTTTTCTCTTCATTTTTTTTTGTTTCTGTAAAGGACTTTGCATAATGTTTTCCTTCAAATTGTTCATTTGCAAAGTTTTCCCTTTATTTCAAACTTCCTAGTTGCTATGTGACTCTGCTGTGTGGTTTCTAGGTCTTCTTTTGCTTTACAGTGTCCTTTTTCTCTTGGGCACTTTCCCTTGAAGAGCTCTATGGTGGTGATAGCTTAAAAACTCTCTGTACCCCTCTGTGTCTCTATGCAGAAGTCAAAAATATCAATGAGAGAGAGAGAGACAAAGCAAACATTTTTTAATAGAAAATAAGGGATACCTATTGATAGGATATTTATTTTTCTAAAATCCCTAATAGCATGAACAGAAACTTCACCATTTTCTAAAAAATACATGCTTATTTTTCTTCATGTGTTCTAGTCCTAACACACAGGCTTTCCACAAAAAGAACAAGCATTTCTTTTCGTGCTATGTGCCCAGAACAGCTACTGCACGACCGTCGTCCTGCCAGGATTTGGTGCCGAGAAGGTGCAGCCTGATGTTCAGAGGCAGAGCGCTCCTAGTTTTTCCGGGGACCATCGTGAGTGGCAAGGGCTGCAGGTCTCTGAATCGGGATGGGTTTACGCTTTGACTCACCATCAGAGAGTGGTATAGCGTTATATATATTCTGTTATAGATATATGGGAGAGTACATCTCCTGAAGTCCTCTCAAGCAGATTTTTTCAACTCAAACCCTCGTTTCCTGGAACAGTTTCACGTGCGTGGCACTGGTTGTGATCTGAAGCCCACCAAGACCAGCAAGCGCCTTTCTGCTGGTACTCGGTCAGGCTGTAACCGGATTTAAAAAGCGACCTACATCTTTTGCTCCATATCTCAGGCTCTCTTTGCATAACCATCCATAGGTGGTCTAAATTTACCACTGCAGTGTGAAAACCTGAATCCGCAAGCAGCGGTGGGTCTAGCTATTTAAACTGCTTTTTGTCCTGATTTCAGAACCATGAGTGAGACTTGCACTTACCAGTTGTCAGCAGAGCTAAGCTCCAAGGTGAATATTTTCTTTGGTGACCGTTTTTGTTTCTGGTTCATGTTTATACCAACAGGAGCTATGGTGGGGACCAGCGAAAGAATTCTATAGCTGATGCTTCTTATTTTGCTTACTGACACAGGTTTGCTGGCCCGACAGAAGTGGGCTAATATAGTTGTGTTTAGTTCCAGTATAGTTGTGTTTAGACTGAGAGGCCTTTTCCAGCTCGGAAGTTTTGCCAGCGGACTTCAGCCCTTTTTGAATTTCAGTTGCAGGCAGATACAGCTGGACTTTCTGCAGCTGTGTCTCGCCCTACCACTGTTACTTTGCAGAGGCAAGGTAGAGCCAGTCAGCCAACGCCGCCAGCGTGTCACTAGGAAAAGCTATAGGACTGAAAGTGAGTCCTCGGATCTCAGCTCTGTCACCCAAAGCAAGCTGGCAGGTGTATCAGTATCTGGTTAATATCTCAGGAAAGGTGGAAACTCCTTTTGAAGATGGTATCGGACCTTTTGTCATCTTTTTTCCTTTCCTTATCAATACTTCTTACGTAAAGTATCATGGAATCATCGTGTAAATTAGTGGAGCGGTACTGCTTTGGAGCAGCTGCTGTTCATGCAGAAGGGGAGAGCGGGCTTTGCGTGTGAGGCTGGGGTGTCCGGTAGGCACTGGCGGATGAAGAGTGCAACCCATCCATCGCTCAGGGCAGATGACTGGATGTCATCTGGCTGACCACTTCTGGGACAAACAGGACACCTTTGCCTGTGGAGACAGCTGGGACAAACTCTGTTTAAACTGCGTTTAAAATGGGCTTCGTTAATACAGAATTTTTAATTTAGCACTGGGAAGGTAACGTGTGCTGTGTGTTACCCACTTCTGTCAGCCTGTAGGAGGGAGGTTGGGTTTTCCTCAGGGTGCAGCTGGTTAGAAGCGCAAGAAGCTGTTGTGGTTTCTGGGATTTGAGCAGATCAGCCAGGCAGAGCGTTCCTGGGATGCAGGAGTGGGGCAGCAGTGGACCGTGTAGAAAGCAGAAATGCAATGCAGGACCTGAAGCCAGTGGTCAGCAGTGGCTGGTTCTGCTTCTTCCACCTGGGAGAGGGATTAGTTCAGTGTAAGGGAGTTCCCAGCAAAGGGCACAGTGATTCATCCACTAAGTGGATGTAGCAAAAGCAGTAGCAATTCGCTGTTGTTTATAATAGGGGTACCGTGCATTATGCCTGATTTTTTAAATTCTGGTACTATGAGAAAACTTTCTGGAATGGAGAGAGTATTGTGTTAAAATGTCTCCTGAATCAAACTGTTTTCTCTCAAGGTAGAGAGAATGTTCCCAGAGAGAGCAGGATGGGGAGACTGGAGGTCTCTTGGTCACATCTTCCAAGAGCGTCAGGCTACCTTTTTGTTAGAGGCAAACTATCGGGGATGTGGAGGGGGTGGGGAGGTGTTGCTCCATTACAGGTGGTGGTTGATGCCAAAGCGCTTGATCACATCAGTGTTTTGAGCTACTGGTTTTATGGCCAGGTGCTTGCTGCCATGAGTTAGAGTTTTGTAAATTAGGCCTTTATATATTCTGCAAAATATTAACAGATTTACTCTCACTGCACACTCTTTTTTCATTGCTACATAACAGCAGAGAGCAATTTAGCTCCCTGGCAGTGTATTTTAGTAAGACAGCAAGTTGTCTGTGTTTACTTATACTATACGATTCAGTAATTGTACTGCAAATCTTGGCCAAGTTCTGGAAGAGTTGGGGCCTAAAAACAAGCTCTTAAATTCATATTTAGGTTCGTAAATAGAAGGTCTGGTTTTTCAACTGTTGAGTCCATCCTGACTTGCTGACTTTTTGGAAGCCACTAGGCATTTTGAAAATCGGGCCTGCTATATGTTCCCACACTTGTAAGGGGAAGCTAAACTATGGTTTGGGCTCCTTTTAATTTTTGTTTTTGTAGTGTTGCAGTGCCTGTTTTATTCTCTACACTGCAGTAATTCCTTCTGGAGCTTATTCACGTTGACAAACTATCAGTTTGGATTGATTAAAATGTCCAGTAAAAAAGTTGCCAGCAAGGTTGCTATTTGAAATCTCTGCTGGAAGATGAAGCGATGCACAGTGTAAGAATATTTCTGGCAAGTCACTGTGTTTTTTTCGTAGAAGGGCAGGCTATAAATACCATCTTTCATATAACATATGCTTCACTGCCTGTGCCTAACAACAAACCTGAGTGAACTAGGGTTCATCAGAAAGGCTGGTTTTGCCCTCATTATTGGGAGCTCTTCAGTGCCTCTCGGTGAGGTTTTTCTCCCGTGTGTCAGTGCAATAAGGCTTTCTTTCCTTTCTTTATATAATTTCAAGGAAATTCGAATTGATTACTTCAGGTTCTGAGCTAAATTCTTTCCTCTGGACCATTTTAAAATAAATCGTTTAAGCCTCAAATACTTACGCTGGCTGCAGCGGCAGATGTGTGAAAGAGTGGGCATTCACTTTGCTTCTCGCTGCTCATCCTCAAGAAGAGGAGGCTCTCCTTAATGCGTGGGCTCAGAAGCACAGCAGAAGGACTTTTTGACCTGAGATAAAACAATGACAAAACCGTTCCTGTGGAAGCACAGCATGCAGGCGCTTCAGGATGCTTCTGGAATATATTACTGGGGATAACTTTCTTTTCAAAAGAAAATCATACCAATGTCTTGAGGGAAATAAAAGTCTTGTGTGAGGAGGGGAAAGGGAAGAAATTATTCTCGGTAATATTTAAAAGTTGGTAAATTCAGAAGGCCCTGGAATGGGAGGATGTATCATAGGGTAAACCAGCAGAGTGATCTGGCACGATTGCAAAGGCGACTTTGAAAGAGTTTCTCATTTTGGTCTTGGAGATCTTTCATTTCTTCTATTCAGATGCCCTGATGGATCAAAATTTGCAGCATTTTCAGTAACCGATACGCATTTTTTTTCTCAAATGGGGGCTGTTCCTGAGAAAAGAATTTTATTTCGTAAACATTATTTGGCTGAGACTGACTGCATGTTTCCATTCCCCTTGCAGAGGCACAGCAATAGCTGGAATTGTTTTCGGTATAGTATTTATAATGGGAGTGATTGCCGGGATTGCCATCTGTATCTGCATGTGCATGAAGAACAACCGCGGGACTCGAGTAGGGGTCATCCGAACTACACACATCAACACTATCAGCACGTACCCAGGTAAGGAAGCGAAACGACACCCCTGCGAGAGCGCCTGCGTTCATGGTAGAAGTGTGTCTTTGGATAGTTACAGCTCTGCGGGAAATGGGGGATGTGAATACAGCAGGTGGCTCTTCTCAGTCCAGAGGGGAACAGCACAACTCCCTGCTGAGAAACGCAAGACGGCTCAGCGTGCGCAGCGTTCGCCGGTGCAGCACTGTGCCTGGGCTAATTTATTCCGCTACTCAGTGGGCTAATGAGATCTGGCGGGGTGCCATACTCACACAGCTGTATGGCTTGCGGTGGCCGCAGTAGCGCATGGAGACCTTCCTCAGGGCAGTGCTGCATTGTGCAGGGTGGACCTTCTCCCTGTGCCAGAGGCTCTCTGGCGACAGATCAGTTGTTCTTCTTTTGTGGTCTGGTTCTTGTATGTGCTCTTGTTCACGTGCAGTCAGCTCCCTTTCGTTGTCCGATATCATGGGGGCCCGGCATACCGCAGAGAGGGGAAAATCTGGACTGTGGGAAAATAAAAGTCTGTGGATCATAGCACAAAGGCTTTGAGCGGTGCCCTGTGGAGTTTAATGCAGCCCGAGCGGGCTGGTACTCAGCCAGAGCTCACAAGTCCTGCTGGGTGCTGCGCCATCCCAGGTGACTTCTGCAAAGGCCCACATGCCTCTTTGCAGCGTGTTCTCTGCTGTGTGCCCCAGGAGGGACTGCTGGGTTGGCATGCGGTGCTGGATCCAAGCTAGCTCTCTGCATTCGCCTGGCACCGTGCCTGAACCGATAGGAACTTGGAGCCCGGTGCAGAGATGCCCGTTGTGCCTTGGTCAAAGTTAGCTGAGATCTGACGGTGCTTGTTAGCTCTAGCTTAGTGTTGGACGTGCTCAGTGCAGGCTTGCCTGGGCTTATACTGTTTTGGTATAATGGTTTTTTAGGCGCAGGGCAGCACCAGGGGAGGCACAGAGCCTAAGTCAGGTGTGGCACTGAGCTAATAAGCTGTCACAGGCTCTGGGGCACCCCATGGGACAGCAGGGACCCCTCATGGGTCTGTTCTGGTGCGGTTGTGCCCATAGTGAGTGGGAACTGGTACGTCAGGCTGTACCTGCGCTAGCTCTGTGCAGAGCCACTCTCTGCACCATGCTTTTCGACTTGTGCCAGTGCAGGGCTGGGGTACAGGAGCACCAAAGGTGGATCTGCGCTGAGCCAGCTAGGGTCTGCAAGGCTCATTTACCTGGTCTTCCCACCACGAGAAAATGGCCACGTTGTTGAAGAACGAAACTGACCCCGGAAGCAGCATAACGGTGTTTATGCAACGCAGCTATGTCTCTGCTTCAGTGACACTGTTAATTACAAATCCAGGAGCGATTGCCTTGGGATAACTTGAGAGTTCACTGTAATAAAAGGCAGTGGTGTTTCATGGATGAAGTCCCCTCATCCCACCCTTGGAGATCCCCTGCCTTTCTATTCCCTCCTGTTGCANTTCGGGGATTTGATCCCCTCCCCCCCCCCCCCATCACAAGCATCCTAGGTTTCTCTTTCCTCTCTATTCAAGTGCTATTTCACTGCCAGGCTCCCTGAGACATCTAGGGAGGGGATAGGAAAGCATCCATGTTGACATGAACAGAGAAGTAGACTCTGGACCTTAAAATTTCTAGAGACTACGATAATGGGGTCTTGATACGGAGCCTTTGGTTCCTACCGTGCTATCATTCTGCAGCATTCACTGTCTTTATGATCACTGAATTAATCCTTTCTCTGTAAGGTTATTAGAAGTAGATGAGAAAATGTTTTCAGCTGCTTGTGAATATTTTTGTTGTTTCTTAAATGCCTGACCCAGTTTACAAATGCAGGGCTCTCCTCAGATGTCTCCATTGGGGTGAACAAAGTGAAAGCTTTGTTCTTCCTCAGCCGGAGCCCTGGGAGCGTCGTGGGAAGATGTCCAGCATTTGCCCTGCAAGGTGTGACACTGCTGTGCAGTGAGGAGCTTTCAGCTGTGTTTGGCATGGCATGGCATGGCACGGCATGTGGCGCACATCTCCTGGGGATCCAGAGGGTGGTTGAGAGGTCTCTGGAGACCAGCGAAAGCCCTGGCTACACCATCAATTTGAGACGACATAAGTCCATGTTGCTGCTGAAGGGGGTGGAAGGGACTGGATCTGATAAAAACCCAACCTTCCTCCCCTGGAAAAGTTTAGCTCTGCCATATCACCCTGGTATCATCTGCCACATGGCCACTCAAACGCTGTTACCAGCACAGCATGTTGGTGGCCGCATGGCTACGCTGCGAAGGAAAGGGCAATAAGCAAGGACTTGCACTGACATATAAGTGACTGTAAAATGACAGTCTGAAAAAAAAAAATGTGAGTGCATTGCCAGGAGACTTTACATCTGTTGTATGGAAGTCTGAATGTCACCTAGAAAATTCTTGGGGGCCTGCATCTGAAAAAAAGTATTTTTAACTGTGTCTTCTTTTTTCTCCCATTTCAGTGGCTCCACCACCATACAGTTACGAATATGAAATGGAGTACCCAGCTGACCTACCTCCTCCTTACACGCCCACTCCACAGACTTCGATACAGTATCCCCCACCCCCTCCTTACCCTGGATATTCAGGGAAATAATTACACGGCTTCACATGGATATTAACTGCCTGTTGAAACAGCCAGCACCGTTGGAACAAATACTGTCAGCTCAGGGACAAATAGGATGGGGTCTACATCAACACATACGGCCCGGTGTTGAAATAACCTGGGAGGGTTGCCGTGGCTCAGGAAGAAGAAAAACATTCTCCACTCCAGACCATTATGTTTCATAATTAAACAACACATGACCAAAGAAACAGTTCCTGTAAGTTAGTGCCTGATGAGTAGTGCTTAGCATCGGTGCTTAGCTTCAGCTGCAGCCCATTACAGCATGTGGGAGTGGGGGTCTTCCCATGTAAGAACACGCAAGTGGTGCAAATGGTTCAACAAGCTGTTCTGAAAGCACAAAAGGCAGCTGCTGGGGCTTGTTTTGGGGGGAAATGCCAGCTGTTGTCTTCAAGCATGTGTTATGCCTTTTCTTGAGGGGAATAAGGAAGAACATGGAAGACTGAAAATCAATTTTCAGTTTCTACTTCAGGCTGATAATACCTGATGATCAGCTGGGCATATTGGTCTGATAAGCATATTATCAAGAGAAGTGCTGTCGGAGTTACTCAGTAACCAAAAAACAATGGATATTATTTTTGGCCAAGTGCAGGTTGTTCTAAGTGCCTACTTTTAAACAGTTTGAGACTAGTTTGTGGCCTGAAATGTAAACATAAAGAGCATTTTTATATGTGAAATACGCTAATTTATAGCTGATTTACCTGGACTTAAATACTGCATACGTTGGACATATGCTACAATGCCTTTTTTATCAGCAAATGATACTAAGATTTTTTATAAAAATACCAAATCAGGAAAACTCACGAGTGGGAGAAGAAATACAAACTACATATTAAAACATCATAGAATTGTTTTCAGTCGGATTGCATAAAGGCTGTTTTAAAAAAGAAAAAACAAACATATTGTTTACCAGTAATAATGATATTCAGCCTAACCAAAGAGATGAGCAGAGAGACTGTGAGCATCAGATTACCTTTGAATGTTGTCTTGGGCATTTTAAAACTGTAAGTCACCAAATAATATTTTTTGCATTTATTACACATATTGTTCAAAATTAATCTCTACTCTGTAAAGTATGGGCCTTCGTGATTTAAAATGTTCCACAATCTTATGGGGCTAACTGCAATTCAGCAGCAGCTATTTCACTTCAGAATAGAGTATCCCATTGCCTAAAGCGTCATCCTTTAATGGTAAGACTAGTATTTTTCCCAGTTTTATATGCAGTGGTTCTCTTTGGGGATTTAAAAGTGCTGAATGCCCTTAGTTTGAGTTGGGTGGCTGGGCAGTTTGAGAATGCTACAGCCAAAATAGCAGAAGGTGAGAAAAACATGGCACCCAGAGTTCAGGATGCAGCATCGGGTCCATTTCAGAGGGAGAGACTACAGCTTACCGCTGATTCCCGGAGATCAGAGTGTGTTTAAATGTTTTCCAGTGTAGCCCTCATCTTCTTTTCAGGTGTATCGGTGTATTAATGAATAAAAAAGCAGCTTGCAAAAGGTGGTACCATATCCAAGTGAGGTCAACTGACAACCTCTCATCACCCCCTAAGTCTGATATTTTTGGCATTCAGTCCTGAATCAGGGAAGAACTCAAGCAACCTTTTAACTTTGAGCACAAAAGTTATTCAGTGGCTTTCTTGTAAACAAGACCTTATTGACTGTTCTTGCTCAGATTTTGTAATTGTATTTGTCCTTTCCAGGCTGACTAAGCTTATCCTCTTGAAACCCCACATGAAAGCGCAAACAGCCTCAGTCCTCGCCACTCTAAGTTCAGAAGATCTGTGTTGTGGCCCTTGGCCAAACTGGGCCTTGAATCACAGGCCCATTTAGCTGCCTAGGCATTTGTAACCCAGTCAGAGGAAAACCGAGCAGCGTCACAGGTTTTGGTTGCTGCTCATTCCTTGGAGTCTTCTCCAAGGAAGGAGAGTTATATTCTCATTTCTGTTTTCCTCTTCAGAGGTGACAAGTCCTGAACTAGGTTATCCTTACAATTAGTTCTGCTCTGGGCTATGTCCTGTGACATTTCAGCTGGTACCATGACCTCTCAAGAGATGGATGTTCCTCAGTTGAAACCCTACCGTGAAGAGCAACCTTCTGCATGCAGTGCTTGGCAGTCCCTTCTCAAAACCATCTGCTGGGATATTGATGTGCCTGCCAATGTGGTGGCCAGTGTGAAGAACAGAATCAGCATAGTTTTCTCTGCGGGAAATTCTGTTTGTACTGCATGATTCTACGCTAGTACCTCAGCACTTTCCAGTTGATCACACTGGATGATATTTCTGTGCCAAAAAGTTACCTATAGATAACGAGTGTTGTCATTGCTCCCATTCTTGTATTTCATTTCTTTGTGCTGAACATGCAGACGCACAAATCAAAGAGCGGTTTGTATTTGATGAATCCAGTCTCCTGAAAGATACAGAGAAAGAAAACTATCCTATAGATCATAAATCTTCCCTTAGAGGAAGAATTTCTCCAGCTGTGACATTGTCAGAACAAGTTATAAAGCAGGTTTCTTAAATAAAAAGGCATTTCTGACAAATAACTAAAAGTCTTTGATCACAGAGTCCTCTGTTTTTCAGCTTTGCGATTGCGTGTTGCCTCTGATGATGTTGCATAAAGGTCATGGTGACTGAAATACCTACAACGTATACGTGGCTTATTCCAGGAGAAAATTATGGAAACAGCAATTTGAGAATTTCATAGCGATAGCGAGCTGTTCCTTTGATATGGAAACGCTGATGAGGATGTTGGGTTTAGTACATTCATTAATGTTCTGCAGATCCATATATATTGGGCCATACCAGACAATGATTTTAATCTAAAGGACACCACATCTCTTGTCCTTGCTAAGGGCATAAAACATAAAGGTGTTGCCCTTCCAACAAACCAGGTGAGACTGGGACAGAGTAGCCTCTTTTCAGAAAGAGGTGATGATTGCACTGAAAATCAGCAAGCGAGCTGAGACTGCCAAAGAGTAGGAGGGAGCAGAAAGATTTCTAGAAGTAAAGGAATAGAACAAAGAAGTTGCTGCATAAACAAATGAGCGCATTTGCTAATACTGAAGTTTTATTACTTGCATGTAGTTGAAAATGTTGAAGTGCTGTTATACCGCAAGTGTTATTTTCTTCGTGTGGAAAGGTAATTTCTGCAACACCTCCACATTCAAAGTTCCTGTAGCGCAGGTATTGCCGGTCAGTAGTCATTTATTCCGTTTCACATGAATAGCTTGCAAATGAGTGGGTTAGTACAAAGGATTTTTACTTAGTCACACCAACTTATTTCAGTCTCGTGCCCTACATCGTATTGTAAAGTAAGAAAAAAACACAAAAATGTAATCTATGGTTAGGAAAGGCCGAATGATTTTTTGTTTTTCTCGCTTGGCAGCGGACGATATCACTGACTTGGTTGGTGAATATAGCGTTGTCCTGAGCAGTTCATATACTCGGACCAGATGCTACTGGTTTTCTCGTGGTCCCGGGTTGCTCTGCTTTCGGTTGATGATTTCTAGGCTGAGCTGGGGAGGCAGAGAGGGAAGGCCACCGTGTCAGGAGCAGAGGACCTGGTCCCGTGAGCCTTTCTTCTTGGTTTCATAGTTTAGCACATTAGACGACTGCCTGGTTGCACGATTGCTGTTATGGATTGGAAGCAGCAGGAGTTGCAGGTGCTTACAAGGGCACATATGCTTGCGTACGCGCTGATGCCAGTCCTCTTATGTGGAAAAAAAATAAATTCTGTGTGATGTCTTAGTTAATCATGTATCGGGGATATTTCAAGCCATGATTCATTTCACAAACTTAATTTAATCTGGCATTTCTTTAACTTTTTTTTTTCCCAGGAGCTACTTCCAAACCAGTTACCTCTCTTGACAGCCTACTGTTTCTCGGGTATATACCAAACAGCAGGAGAAATGTATTTAAGAGCTAATGACCCATTTGGGGGACTTTACAAATTAGGTAATAATCAGTTGGAGGAGTTAAAAGGCCAAGGCAAAGCCAAGGGAAGTTAATGTGCTAGGCTGCCATTAGCTAAATGACACACTCCAATGAAAGGATCGTTAATGCTATTATAAGCCTGTTTTAATTAATGAAAAATGTAACAATTTGCTTTTTTGATGTTGGTAACTTCAAAAGATGCAGTTTTACCAGTGTACCCGACCAGATTTTCAATAGTGCCAGAATAAAAAGATCAGATTGCTCCACAGAGCACCTGGATCAATATTAACACTGTTCTTGGTACAGTAGAAACAGAGCTTTTCAATTCAAAGCAAATGTTCTCGAGACCCTTAGTGAAACCACAGTGATATTTTTTGGATGTAATGGGATACTTCATAAAACACTGATGGCTATTTATTAGAAGAGTAAATGTTTGGCATTTCTGTATTCACTTTCATCCTGGAAGCTCTCCAAAATGCTTTAGTAACTAGAAAAATAATTATTTTAGTCACCTTGGAATAAAATGCAACGGGTATTTAAGGGCACACAGTAATAGGGTGTAACACCCTGAGGCAGAAATTGCCCAAATGAATTAAGGAAATTGAACGTATTCCTTCAGTTTCACTAAAATGTCAGTGCTTGGACAAAACACTTTTGAGAAAATAAGGACCAGGACCTTTTATCAAGTGGTCCCTATTATTATTTTCCAATGGGTATGCCCAGTCTGGTGGCGGTTTTTATACTACAGCAACGTATGAGGTCCAAAAAGCAGAGCCCCGGTCCAAGCCTGGATTATGGTGCACCCATTCTAAAAACACCCTTCCCGCTCCGTCATGATCTTGGTGTGCAGCTGAAAGAGGTGAACAAATAAGAAGACTAAAGAAAGGAGGGGTGATGGTCCCTCATTTTACAAAAGGGGGAGAGAGATGGAGAAAAAGAAAATGGTCAAGACTTTTTGATTTTGTATGACCTACAGAGGGCAGCTGGCTGATGCTGTTGGCAGTGACTGTCCGTAGGAAGAGCGAAAGCAAGGAGCATGAACTGTGCTGAAGAGCTGCCACGCAATCAGGGGAGCAACAGCCTGGAGAAGGATCCGAGGAGCTCCGGCTCGGGGATCATGTAACTCTAAAGTGCTGAAGGCAGTAACTAGAGCAGAAACGTTTGTCTGTCCGGTTTGCTGTGAAGATTAGATGGTCAATATTTACACAGCACTGGAAATGGAAAATGTGAATTATTTT
The DNA here is from genome assembly GCA_013400535.1 of Scopus umbretta. Taxonomy (NCBI): domain Eukaryota; kingdom Metazoa; phylum Chordata; class Aves; order Pelecaniformes; family Scopidae; genus Scopus; species Scopus umbretta. The sequence goes on along the minus strand of VZTL01065528.1, from coordinate 6,572 downwards.
TGTTACGCTATACACCATTAGTATTTTGCATCCTTGGTGGGGACTAGGAAAGGGCAGCCTTTGGATGCCATTGCTATCACAGTGATGGCTAGGAATGGACTAAAGCCAACAGAAACAAAAGGAAAGCCAAAGACTTCGGTGTTTCTGAAGAAAGGGGGGGGGGGTTGTCAGCCTAGCATATGGAGCCGGTTCCTTCATGGAGGCGAGCTGGCCTGCTGCCAATGAAGGCAGCTGATTTTAAGCAGCTGAAGCCTGCAGGAGGGAGACTGAAGTGGGAACTGCGTGATGCTGGTTTTCCCCAGGCCTGAGTCTTCACCTGAGCCCTCGGCTCACTCGCAGGAAACCTCCTGGGGGGAGGCTTCAAGGCAGTTCTCCTTTCTTGCATTAATGCCAAGCTGGCCATCTTAGCCCATAACACAACACATCTTAGCCCTTCGCAACATACCTGTGATATGTTCATTCTCAGGAATGCGGGCAAAACCATTTTTTCATGACCAGTAAGCCATCCCCAACTTTCTCTCGATAGATCCCACGTATTGACGGGAAGTTCCTCCGTTACAGGAACCAATCTGGACACTGGTACGGCCTTTTGCCAGCTCATCCAAATTGCCTGGTCTTCTTTATATTACAGCTTATCTACCAGTGACTCATCTCATTGCCCTTATTTTACATGCTCCCTCCAGATCCCTCAGGGCTGCGTCCTTATTTTATTGCTGCTTGCCAGAGAGCTTTTCCAAAGAGTGCTGATCACAGGAAAACTTTTCCCAAGCAGACCCTTCCACTGCCCCCCTGCATCACCACCGCTCGGAGCCACCTGGGGAGGCAGGGCTCTGCCACACTCATCCGTACCCTGGTTTTAAACATCACCTCCTCTGCAGGGGAGGAAGACCAGCTGTTCAGCAGCTATCCTGAGATCACCCTCAGCCCAAGCTTGGCTTGTGACGAAACTCCACTCTCTCTCTCTCCCTCCTTCTGTTTCCAAAAACGCAAATGCGGTCAGTAAGTTTAGAAAGAGGAAAGGGAAATGGAAAAAGAAGTCATGCCTGCATCTGCTTTCTGGTTTAGCTCAGCTCTGAGGGATGTCTTTTTCTACGTGCCAGCTATCAAGTTGATAGCCTATCTCCTCTGTTCCGAATATTTCTGTTTTCCTTCACTGTAGGGCACCTTTAGCAGGGGGGGAGGGTGCGCTATGGGCACCTGTGCAACTGCAATGCCCAGACATTCCCTGGGGCTGCCTTGTGATTTCAGTACCTGCAGCCCCCGGCTTTGTGTCTGGACCTTTACTAGCAATCACTCAACTGGGAAATGGTTTCTACCCTTTTTGTTGAAGTATAATACATTTCCTGGCTTAATTTTTAGATACCTAATGTCCCTTGGTCTTGTACAGGCAGTAACTTGTTGGTGGCTAGGCTGTGCTTAATTAAACAAAGTGTTACTCTATGGCTGGGAATCCAGCGAACCTATGTAGTGGGACTCAAACTCTTTCAGTATACCCTGAAACTTGAACAATAACTCGACAGCTACAGATTATATGGATTGTACGGCGGGATATGCAGGACATACATGTGGAATAAATCCATATACTTGCAACTGGCCCTTGTTTGAGGCTGAGTATCATAGCAGTGAGCCCCTTTGTTATGGTAAAGGGCTTGGGGTGGTTGATTACTTGCCAAGGCGTAAAGGGAGACCAGGGTACCTGCCATTTATTGGCAGCTAAGAGACAAGGTTGCTTCTGTGCCTGCTGCCTCACATAACAAGAATTTATGAAATCATCTGAGGCTGCCCTTGTCAATTATCATCATCGTTATTTCTGTGTTCAAAAAACAAGGCAGAGTTCTTGCGGGCATTCATCAAAGAAGTGCTGTGGTAGTGCAGGCTCCACTGCTATGCCTCAGCTGAGACCTCATCAGGTAAAGTCTGGAGAGGTAGGAATGAAAATAAATAAATATGTGGTGCATTGCTGTTCCTCATTTGGTGGTGCTCTTCTTCTGAGGTGGAGGGTGGGGGATCAGCCATCTGATTCAGGATTGGGAAATTAGCTGATACATGTGTGTGCACATAGTGATGCACTTGGAGATAAACCGTCCCAGCTGGGTGACAGATGTGGGCTCCTTACCAACAAACTGCGAACCCATGTTTAAGCGGTCTGCCACAGCCCTTGCTGTTATATCCCTGTATATCCATCTTCATAATCTAGAGGAGACTATAAGGAGGTATAAATGGTCCCTGACACACCTGAGAGACTGGTAAAGCTTCCACCAGCTCTCAGTATGTGATTACAATCAAACTAGGGCAGTTTAGTAATCCTTCCCTACCGAGGAGGGCTCCCTCTCCCCAGCCGTGAGTCCTCACGCCCCACTGTACAAGTGGCTGCTCCCTGGTTCTGCAGGGGTTGGTGCACGCACCCGCAGGGTGGCAAAACGAATGGGGGACGCAGCAGTAAGTCAGCTTGGCAAGAGCCAATACTTAACTTTCATTGAAAAAAATCTGTCATTAAAATCCTTCTGGTTGCTGGTGTTTGTTGCCGATTACAATTTCTGATCAGCCTCAGTGAGTGAAATTGAGGACAAGCTGTGACTAGCGATGTGGTGCAGGGAGGGGATGCTGTATGTCTCAAGGATTGAAGTCCTGCAGAAAGGTAAGATTGACCTGATAATCAAGAAGCCTGGGAAAAGTACAACATAGACATGTAGGTTTGTTGATGCTTGTCTTTAAAGCCAGAAGACTAGCATCCTGATGTTCCTATCCCTTCCACACCTGTCATACTCATTTAAAAGAAAGATCAGGAGCCCAACATAAGTTCTTTTTCTAGCTGATGACTGCAGAGAATTTCTTTTTGAAGCCTGATCTACTCAGTGGGAAGCTTGGACAGTGATCTTTCTGACACCAGTAAGGATAATAAAGAGGACTGATTCAGATCTTGGATCCTGGCTTGTGGGAAGTGAGGGAAAACAAAGCATCCCACTAGTTGGAGCTCAAGATTCGCTGAAGTTTTAAAGTACTTCTCCATCCATGGATAACAGACTTATTTTGATCATGATAGTCAAGGCACCTGATAAAGAGTTTTCATAAATGCCATAGGACAACAGTGATTGGTTCTGTCTATGATGGAATAATAATTCTGGTCTAGACAGAGCAGTGTCAGGTTCACCTGGTGCCCTATTCACCCTGACCCTCACATAAGACTTGCATGATGAAGTCGTATTAAGCAAAGTGGGATCTACAACCAGAAATACACTCACTCATTTTCTGTCAATTTGAGAAGCTGGTATTTTTGATCTCTGCAACTGAAAAGGGCAATTAAGTATCTGCCATTTGCTTCTTCCATGCCCCAAGAGTAAGAAAAAGGAGTACAGGCTGACCTCTAGCAGTAGCTCTGCCTATCCTTGCCCTCCTGCAGAGCCCAGTGACAGCATGGACGGAAGGAATGGGCACAGCTCTGAGCATCTGCATCCAACCTTGGGAATTGCTGGGCAATTACATGGCCAGCTCTGCAATCTCTAGACCGTTCATTTTTGAGACAGTATAGTTACTTCACGTAAGTTGTCCATATCTGGGTGCCTACATAAGCATTGAGAATATTTTGTTTGGCTTTCCAGCTTCTGGGGGGAAAAAAAAAAAAA